>VYZT01050066.1:0-103528 GCA_013400735.1 Pomatostomus ruficeps | reverse complement strand
AAATCACTCATTTAGTCCATCCTAATGGAATTAGTTTATAAAAGAGTTAGGAGACATTTTTTATTTTATGTACATGACACAGTTAGAAGGTCTAAATCTATTCAAGGATCATTTGGGGGTTTTTTCTGTTGTTGTGGTTTTGAGTAGGTTTTTGTTGTTATTTTCTAATCGGAGAGCAGTTATATAGCTCTGGATCATGAATGAATATAGGCGATCACATTTTTAGTTCTGCTTTGAATCAATAGAAGTGTCAACAGGCTTAAAAAGAGGAACATCAGAGTTTGCAAAATGAATGTGAAGGACATAGAACAGGCTTTTTAATCTGTAAAAGAAGTAGAAGTATTATCAGTTAGACTGTATGTGAAAGAAATCTTTTTGAATTTGAATAATTTTATTAGTTTGCTATCACATAAGGAGTTTTAGGTGTAAAATAAGTTTATTTTGTGTTGATAAGCTATTGCTTGCCACACCACAAACAGCATTTGTGGGAGCATAACAGAAAGACTGCCTCTGCTATGTGTGGAGCCCATCTCCAAGTCCACCAAATTGTTGATCTTTTGTGTCTGAAGGGCCCCTCTGTTGTTACTTATTAGAACATTAAAAAATAAAATTCTGAACATTGAATATAACTTTTAAAATACTTCCAAACGTGTCCCTTTAGACCTCTGCATAAGATATATGGTACTTAAAATTAAATCGAGGTTGGATCTAAATATAATATTAAGAAGTATCTTAGGTATCTTAGAAATCCAGAATTTAACTGAACACAGTTTTGAAACAGAAATCTATTATGTAGGAAAAGCATCCTATTGAAAATCTCTTAGTCTTTCCCAAGACTCCTCATTGACATGAAAGTTTGGGACTTTTTATTATTATTTGTAGATTAGGTAAAGCTGGGCAATTCACACGGGCATAGATAGGTCCAACTCAGGCTTTTTGATACAAATGTGTCTTGGCTATAATTTTTATAAGATCATCAAATTATCTTAGACTGCTAGACTGGACATGAAAAGTGATTAGGAGACTAAGAATAATTCTGCAATTTTTATTTTTTTAACTTGGACTCTTAATTTTTAAAAAATTTTGTTGAAAATTTTTTTTTCATTCACCTTACAATACTGATTTTATTTTACTGTGCTTCAATTTAAACCCAAAATTATTATCCTTCACATTTTTGTCAGTATTTGCCAACAGAGAAGAATGAAATGCACCTCATACTTTTTAGTCTAAATTAATTTCCTAATACTATTTAAAATTACCTTTAAGGTTATTGTGGCTTTCTTATAAATCATCTCAATGTCATAGTGAAAGGCCATAAAAATGTGTGTGGATATGAGAGTGATTTGGAAGCAGCAATAATGAATTGCTATAATCTTGGCATACAATTTGACGTAAGTACCTGGAGTCATCTGAAACTCACTTCTTATTTCTGTGTTAATGAATAATTCCTAAAACAGCTGGATACTATTTTGTGTTTCTTAGCTAAATACACCAGTCCAAACACTCAGATATATTTTAAAATAGTAGGATTTCAATTTGCATGCTTTCTGTCCCGTTTATAAATCTGTTGTAATCTTGATTACCACCCTCCTTGTGAGAGGCCTATGGCAAAATAATGCATGAGGTAATGGAGTGGTCTGGATCACCTTTTTGATAGACACGTACGGCAGTAGACCCAGACACCTGATCTGAGTGTTTAGCTCAGAATTACATAATTAGACAGCTAAAGAGCACCATCTATTGGTTTGCTGTTAAAAGATGTATTGTTTGTGGATCACCTTCAATAAAGCTGTTCTACACCAGAAAAAGGCTTGGGACTTACCTGTTCCAGTATAAGGCACTATTTCTGTTTCCTTCTCCATCAGGTGAAAAAGGATATGCCATGGCCATGCAACAAAGGGAAGGCAGTTAGAGTCCAGCTTTTTAACTTCCAGAAGTATTAAATTTTTTATTTAATTAGGTGTAATTGCTTACTTCTTTTAGCCTCTTTAGAAACATTCCTCTTTTCTGTTACGAGTGAAATTCTGCAAAGTCATATGCTTGTCTTGGAGTTACTGCTAAAGGGTTCTCTTGCTATCTACTAGTTGTTGGAAGCTCTGACCTTTCTCTAGCTTTTAAACTGGTTTTCCCCCATTACCTGTTTTGGTTAGGAAACAAATAGCTATAAGCTTCTCTACTGGATAACCTGTCCATCTGACCTGCCATGAACAATGTTTGGGGTTTATTTCAGGAAAACAAGTTGCATAGTTGCCCTCAAATTCTTTCTCTTGACTTTCACGTTGCAAAGTTTTCAGTTACCATGTAACAATTATATAATCTATTTGAAAATTAGCAATTGTGTTATCTAGAACTTGAACCCAATCTATCAAATATATATAGCAACACAAATACTTTTAAAACTGACTTACCATAGAGCACTATTCAGTTCCAAACCCCCAAGATACATTGGGAGGACGAAGACACTTTTAAGGTGAGTGGCTAATGTGGATTGTGTGCCTGTATGAAGAGCTTTTTAAGTCTGAAAAATATAGTGATCCTGACAGAACATTACAGCTTTTTAATTCATAATATGTCTATGTGCCTGATTAGAATTAAAATTCTCTTAATTAAGTCCATTTTTGATAACAGATTTCTTCCATACATAATTTGTTCAGACTCTTGCTACAGCAGACACCATCAGAAGGGATTTACATATTGAAAACTGAATAAATGACAGAAAAATCCCCAAAATAAGTAATATGGCAAACATTGTGTCCCTTTAAAAGGCTTGGTGGAATACATCTTTTCCACATCTTCTGAGTCCTGTCAATTGCCAACTTTGTTACTGATGCTTGTCTATCCAGGTTTCTCCTAAGTGTTTTCTCTTGGCAATACCTATGCTCCTGCTGCTTCCTTCCCTCCCACAAATGTGTCCTATTTCTGCACCTTCCCTTAGCATTTCCTGCTGTGTTCAATGGTTTAACTGAACCCAAAAAATAGTGGACAAATCATAGCTGATCCTGGTAGATAAAGGCTTGAGAAACATATAGACCCAAGCATTTTTTTAAAAAAAAGTCAACCATGTGGTTTAGTCATAGTGAAAATAGCGTATCAAAAGTTTGCAAACAAAGTGCTGAACTTGAGTTCCTATGGAGTTGTGTGATCTTGGAGAGAATGTCTCACTGGTCTCAGAGCTGTTAAACACAGTCTCAGAAAGGATAATCCCCACTCACATATTAGGGAATTTAAAAAGAAAATTGGCAGTGTTTTGCATAGGACATCAGCTAGGTATACTAAACATGTCATACAGGCAACTGGTGTACTCTAGTTCTGAAAGTATTGCTGTCCAGGGTCTTTTAAAATTCTCTGAGTGGGAAATAGCAAGTTTTAATTCAGTATCTATAGCCAGTTCTTCTTTTTTTAACAGCAGTTGCTAAACCCAAACATACACAGATAAACAGCTTCTTCACTCCTACAGTTTTCCCATAATAAGGATTAATAAGCTGATATCATCAGTGATATATCTTGTACTTGGCTATATTTATCAAAATCGTCATGTTCTAAAATGGGTTTTCTTCAGGCATTCAAAGGCCTACTTGAAAAAATGAATTATCCACAGTTGTAAGTAAATTGTTAGCAGGCTTTGGGAAATACGGTGAACACTGCTCAGTATTTTTGAAGTCTGTGGAAATTTAAAAAAAAAATAATGTGGATGAGACAGTTAGTTAACAGTTTGCCCTCCCTAAAATTTATATAGGAGAGAAGATGAAACCTGACTATGGTTGAGAAAGCAAAGCTGCAGGGAAATTGGTATCTTAAGACAGGGTTACATTTATTTCCACCATCCTCGGCATTGTCTTCCTTTTGCTTTCAGCATCCTAGTGGCATTTTCTAAAATTGTTTCGATACAGAAGAACATGTCTGGTTGTTGGTTTTTTTAATTATTAAAACGTATATTAAATAATGCAGCATGTATTATATAAGGAGATGAGCTCTGCTCTTTGCACTGACAAACCTGCAGATTCTAATTGCTGAAATGGACATAATGAAGAGAAGAAAAAACAGTGCAAGTAGTGGTTCCAAAAATAAGCTGAAATGTAGCATCAAATTTGTACGTGATCGCTGAGTTGGTGGCATTGCACTGGAAGTAGGGAAGTGTTGGAGGGAATAAGGGCTTTGCATTAGAGAGTTAGCAGACAAGAATGAATCTAACATGAGAAGAATTTTGGTTGAGTATGTTGAGGGATAGTATGACAGATTTTAAAGTCTTGGTAACATTTTGGAAACAGCTTTGGGCTGCTTTGGACTGGCAGGGGTATATGGTGATCTTAGAAGAGCCTTTGCAGATTGACATCCCAGATGCTGCTCATAAGTGTGCTTGAGTCAGGCCTCCCACTGCTACAGGGTGAACAAAGCCAGCCTAAGCCCACAGGAATAACACTGTCACTGTGTTGTCACTTTGGTACAGAGGGCACATGCCCTCTCCTTTCCTCCTCCCCCTGTTCAGGTACATGGACCTTTGCTATGTAGGACCGCAGTGACGCCCAGCCTGCCCTCTTCTTGCCCTGTAAATTCATAGTAGCTCTCTCCGTGTCCTGTGCTCTTTAAACAGGTACTGGCACACATAACTGTGCCAAGCACTGAAATAGGTGTGGGATTCTGCTGAGAGCTTCAGGTAGAAATGCAACAAAACCTTCCCATTCTTCCTTTTGGACCACAATTTTCCTATTACATGTTGTGTGTATCTATTTATCTATCTATCTATCTATCTATCTATAAAATCTTGAGGTTAATCTGATTTAAAATAAAAGCAGACTGTACAGAGTCCTGCTGCAAAGACAAATATATTTAAGGCTCACTTAATAAATATGTTTAGTTTATGATAATATCTTACACAGAAATCTTGCAAAAGTTCCTAGACTTGTATTTGAAGAAAGCATATCTGAAATGCATCACTTATCTCTTTTAGTTTTTTTATGCTAAAAAGTATGTTGAAGGTTTTGTAAGGATTTTAACCTTAAAATAAACGGGAGGGTAAATATACTTCATGCTAATAGTAGTGACTAAACTCATATACTCTTTTGCCTCTGTTAGCTGTAAGGCCATAGAGACCACTTAGCTGTTAACATCAGCGTATGAGTCGTGTATGAAGTGAGAAGTACAGAGGCACTAAATTGACACTTAATTCACAGAACACTCTTGCTTTCTTTGCACCTATTAATTTACAGCCTACTGTGCTGAAGAGGCATAAAGGCTTCATTCATAGCACATCACAAACTGACAGGAACATAAGAGTGAGAGAACTCACTTAAGGAAGCACTGTGACCTACAGTATAATTTTCTACTACATTTAAAAGAACATAAAAAGAACTAGATTTTTAAAACTAAGTATGTGAGCACCATTTAAATACATTAACAGAGACTTCAGATTGCTTAAAATACCACTACTTTACTATCTTTCTAAATAGATTTTATAACCCTGGGTATTCAGTGTGCTCCTAAAATACCCTTCTACTAGGTCTGTTGCATTATTCTAGAATATCTATACCATTAGTTTCATTTGCTCACAAAATTAATGACATTGGATTCAGGAAAATATGTTTTAATGATGAAACCGTTCATGCCAGAGTAGTCAGCAACTTTTATTTGAAATATTTATGAATCACTAAATTTCTTGCTTTTACACAGTATCTATCCATTGCAGTCAACCTGAAGTGTAAACCAAAACATACAGATATTTTGACTTCAGGAATGTTACATTAAATTCTTCCCCTCCCTCCCTTTTTGCTATACAGCCTACTGATTAGAAAACAACACAAACTAAAACAAACCAACCCCCCGCCCCCCCAAAAAACCACAAAAACACCACAACAAACCCACAAGCAAATAAAACCCAAACACACTGGAATTTAAACTGGAGTTTTCCAATCTGTATTTCTTTTGCGCTCTATGTTACTGCATGAGAAGGAAAAAGTTTAATGGAGGTGTTCTTGCTGTTAATATGTGCCTGCATATAAATATGAAGTCTCCAACTTTTGGAAGTAATACAGTTCAGTTCGTCTGGTGAAATCACCATTACCAGAGGTCAATACTGGGACTACTAGATCAGCCTAAGAAACAAAAATACAGTTATTCACTGGACCTTACACCAAATTCTAGTTTTGATACTGGTACCTAGTTTAGCAATAATATCAGAAAGGAAATCAGTCACGGTGTAAACGGGTAGTGGCCTTTTTTAGGATCAGTCAGGATGAAAGATGGTAATTTACCAAACTGCTCTTTTAAAGCACTGTAGTTTTCTATTTTATATTTCTAATATATTAGAATTTTAATATGAACTATTGCCATTTTCTAAAAGATACAGGGGATTTTAATACATCCTGGGTTTTTTGACATACGCTTTCAAACACCCAAGTATATGAAAAATTGTTTGGTAGGAATTAGCATAGTTGAATGTGTTCTTACTTTCGCATATAAAATGATCTCAGCAATTATTCATCACATTTTAAGAGAAGAATTGAATTTTACAATGTAAAAATAAAGTGTGAATATAGGTCTCTTTTATTTTTTTCTGGATGTACTGAACGTTGCTAAAACATGGTACATGACAACTAAAATATTTGTTAGTAGTTTTGATTGTTTTCTTTCCAGCAATATATACTAAAGTAGACATACTCCTCCAGAAAACTCTTCCTGAATTTCCACTGCAAGATTTTTAGGCCAACTAAAACCATTAGTTTACTGCATGTTTTTTCTGCTGAGACCAGTGCTGTGATCTACAGCAGCTCAGAGTAAACCTGCCAATGAACTGTTCTTACAGTTAATAAATACCTTGGCCCCTGGAATCTCTGTTTAGTTAGCACACAGAATACATTGATTATTTCTTTGACTCTAAAAGAATGTTAAATTGAATTTAAATAACATGTTTATAGATGGCTACTCTTTTTTTAATGCCTGCACAGTAGGCTAGTGATTGGACTTAATGGATTTTCTACAGAGGTCTGCACTTAGAAAATACTGTGCTATTGTGTATCTCTGATGTTTTAAAGCGGTAGTTGCAGTACAGAAAGTTTTGATATGATGTGTAGTGGTGACTGAGATATTGTTTCTGTTTATCCAATCTCCCAGAAGGGCAAGGGAGAAGACAGTCAGCAGGGAAAGCAATTTGCTGTGAATAAAAAGAAAACATAAGGATTTTGCTACTTTAGCCAAGCTTGCAGCAGCACCATAATGAAGAGTGAGAATTTCAGATGTAAACCATCTAAACAAAAAATGGAAGTACATTGCATGCTGATGGGCATGTTAACTGAAAAACTATTCCATATTCTGATAAGACTGGCAAATTGGAAAAGAAAGGAATGTCTCATGATTAAAACAAATCGAGTTTCTCTTTGAAACCTAGGTCTTCTATGTCCTTTATTCATAGAGTTGCTATGCCATGGTAACTATTATCTTCAGACAAGATTTGTGCAAGGCTTTGCTAATATTGTGGTCCTCATGTCTCATATAATTGGGTTCAGCTCGTTCAACTCTTCTCTCAGCTGCAACTTTGGTTGAGCCATGGTGATTGTTTAAAGAAGGTCTTACAAAATTATACCAGAAAGAAAAAGGAAGGAAGAGTAAAGAACTTTATTTGTAGTTCATATGCAGCCCATTTATGAAATGGAGAGAAGAGACTGACTCCCAAATGAAGTCTTTATGGATTCTAATATTCCTATGCAGTCAATTTCATTTCAAATAAATTATGTGTTTATATCAGGATTCAGCATATTGAAAACTAATGTCAAGAATCAACTGATATAAAAAATGCTTGTCCCCACAACCTCAGCAGTGAAAACAGATGAAGAGCATGCTTGAGCCCTTCATGTGAACCCCCATTACCTGGTTCTCAGTTCAATATTGAAGCATATTAGAGAGGTGTACACAAACCAATATTAGACCAAAATTTAGGACACTGGAGACTGTTCACTGGTTTAAAAGGATGTTTGAAAAGGAGTTACGTAATTAGAATTAAAAATTAGTCAAAAGTCGATGCTTGTCTCATATGAAAGCAGTTTCACAGGTAAAAGTTTAGAGCATCTAAATGCACCCATGCAGAGAAAACACCATATCATACCTAGCTAAATTGACCAAGGACACTATGGCTAAGACAAAAAAACAGAATCTGTTTCTGCAGTTGAAAGAAGCAATGGCTTTGTTTTTTTAGCAAATTTTAAAGTTGATGTTGAATTTTCCATCTCCTCATTTCTTAAACTGAGATTGGATGTGTGTCTTAAATCTGTGCTGTAATGAGGTGGAAACTATTATGTACGGTCATAATAGGACAATAGGACAGCCGTAATAGAACCAATAGGATTTCTAGTTTTAATGTACAGAACCTAGATCTAAAGACTGACTATACAAGGAGACATTTTGCAGTTTTTCTTCTATCTTCATTGTTGTGAAAAAAATCCTTTGAAGTAGCAGATCTTATATTTTGCATTGAAGGTGTGGGATTCCAGAATTTGGTGCTATTTATGAGGAGAGATTCTAAAGATGAGGGTTTTAACTCCTCTGCAAAGGTCAATTATCAAGAGAAATCTTGGTTTCTTAGAAACTGGTGTAGAGGTTTTCATAATAAATATTTAGAATTAGCATGCTGCCCCTTGAGTAGAAATATGGTAATAAAAAAAAAAAGGGTAGTGTGTTTGCTTCAGCTGCTATGTTTGAAATCAATCCACTGCAGTCCCATTGGGCTGGATAAAGCTCTTAAAAATGTTAATTTTTTTCTGTGTACAGTAAGTAGCAGTAAAGTCCTGTAAATCTACATAGACTTGAGAGCTGAATTAATAAGTTTTGTTTATATTTGGGATTTGTTAACATTTTAAATTGTTCTATACTGGGAGAATCTCAAGTCATCAAATTTTAGACCCTAATGATTGGTTTGCAACAAAAAAGAATCTATCCTTTAAAAAAAAATGCTTCTCAGAAGACTGAAAAGTAAGATTACGTATTCGATATGAAAATGTTAAAAAGAGTTTTCAGATCCTGTTTGCTCAAAATGTGGATATTCTTTCAGAAACTTGCTTCTCAGGAGTGATAACAGTTTCCTGTTTGTTCAAAGTATATAGAACAAGAGTATTTTTTCATTATCATAATCTGATAAATTCAGGCAACACATGTGAAATTCATATTTAGGAACAGGATGTGTCCATTCTAATGATAAACTATGACTTGCGTAAATGAAATCATAAAAATTCTGCACCTGAACAAGAGCATATTTTTTTTCAGAAGAATACTACACAACCCCTGATTTAGTGTTTTCCAGTCCTTAAGAGTCTTTTGCAATCTGTTAATTATACTTTTTGTTAAAAGAAGCATCTTATTTCCAAGCTTGCACATGGCTAAATCAGGTTCCAGCCATGAAGTTCTGTCTTTGTCTACAAGACTGAAAACCTACTACCAGACTCCAGTTCCCAGTAAGTGCTTGCAAACTGTAATCTCACAACTTCCTCTTTGATAATATAAAGGAATATTTTTTTCATTTTTCAGAAAATTGTATCTAATTTTTTAATTATTCTTTATTTCTTTTCAAAACCTCTACAGGTATTCTTGGTTGCAAACTGAAATTGTGAAATGAAAAAGGGCATTACAGTGGCAGACATTTGTTTGTTATTTCCCTGCCACCCTCAGTGTTAAGCAGGTTATCTATTAGTCCCCATGTCAGTGTTTGGTTTTGTTTGAGTTTTTTGTGGTGTCCTGGGGGATAGCTCAAGAATTTTGCTTGAATTGTAAAATTGACCCAACTGATGTAAAATAGAAAAAAGGCATAGATATGATATGTGTTTTCTGTGAGTTTCATCAAGTTAAAACTGGCTGGCTAATCTTACCTCCTGCCAACCCAGAGAGCCACAATAATTCTTGTGATCAGACTTTGTCAGAAATTCTAGCAAAAACAGTAAAGGAACTGTGCCCAATGAATCATATGAAAACTTGTCCCCCTCAAGATGGGTAGCAGACAGCTCCAGTAAAGTGAAGCGAAGGAACTCTCTGCCTGCCTGGCGTTGAATTATTGTGGACTACCCTTTTTGATAGGTTCCTTCATGAGAATCAAGAACAAATGTCTCTTTTTCCATTTCTGGGATGTTTTTTTTTACATTTTTGTTCTTGGACTCTCATTCCATGCACCTTAGCATTTACCAGTATAAAGCAAGTCCAACTGCCCTTTAGATATTTAAAGGTAGGATGAAGAAATGCGGGTAAATAAACTGAGAGCAGATCCTTGCAGAATATGCTCAGAAAACCAAAGATCCTTTTCATGAATTTGTATCACATAGAGAGGTAGAAACATCCACAACAACATGGAGCTGCCTGTTCTCAGTGTTGAACAAAGACAGACTATCCTCAAAGAGCTTTTCCTGAGATATTAGAGATCTAGTGGGAATTTGTCTAATTTTGTGGCTGAGAGGCTATCAGAAGGTTAGAGGGCAGTTTTGGGGAATGTAGCCAAAGAACAGCACCATGCCACTCACTCCATGTAGTCTCAGATTTGATTACAAGGCAAACATACCAGGTTGGGTACATATTGGGAGGAGCTGTCAACTTCCTCAAGGGCAGAGAGGCTCTGCAGAGAGACCTGGCTTGGCTTCCTCTGTCTCACCTCATGCTTAGTTTTCCACACCTTGTATTTAATGTCTGTGTATATTCACCTTGAGTGCCTTTTGGTCTAACATTTTACAGTTTTCTGCATTAATCACTGGCATGGGCTGCCGATGACCTCAGCTCCTGACCAGTTTCTGTACAACCAGACCTGACTGACCTTCTGCCTGTGGCTTGAACAGAGACAGCAGTGTCAGCTTCTGTCAGCACTTGCTTTGGAAATGTTCAGGTGTGGAAGTGCAGCAATAACACAGTCATTCCTTGCTTGTGACAAGGGCTTGACAGTCATGTGTGTAGCAGGGTGTTGTCTCCTCATTAAGGGCAGGTGCTCACAGAGATAGTAATGTTCAAAGCATTTCGGTTTCATGCTGATGTTGAGATCAATACAGAGAGGTATGGCTCTGCAAAGAGCACGTGTCCTTTACACTGAACAGCATGCAAGGTTCCAGGACTGCACTTGTGTTCTTATGGGACTCAGTTTCAGAATGCTTAACCTGACAAAAACCACTCATGTACAATATACAATACTGCATTTTATACCCACAGCAAGGAAATGATTTTAAAACTTTTAATCACTGATTTTGGTGCTTAACACAGTGAAAGCTGGGTTGGTTTGTATTTCATAGATATTATCAACGTGGGTTTACCTAGCCTGTGTTGTAAAGAAGAAAAAACTTTGAAAATATAGCATGACTACTGTTCTTTTTTAGCAATACAGTAACAATCTCTGTGTTTTCTTTAAAAAATAGAAACTCCAATTTGATGTAGCTTCATGTAAAGAATGAAGCCAATAGTTTTAGCAGTTGGGGAGCAATGCTTTTGTGAAGTTTGTAGGAGGTACTAAGCCTGATTTATTGGGTGAGCTGTACAAGATCCAAAACCTTCAACAGGTGTGGAGAAAGTACGTCTTGAAAAATAGGGCATGAAACGTTAATGAACAAATAATAATTTTTATTCTCAGCATGTTTGTAGAAATAGAGTACATCTGTCCCACCCAGCAGCTGCATCATCTTGAAGCTCTTGAGAGGGCTTGTGGAGGTGAGGAGAATATAAATCACAAATTGAACAGTAAAAAAGTAGGCAAAGAAACAGAAATACAGTCAGTAAGTATCTAAAATACATCAGTAAGGAGAGGATATGGGAGCTTTTTATCCCAATATTTAAGAAATTATAAAAACTGAAAATATTAACAGTTTTAAAAATTGCTTGTTTTAATTTTTAGCATAAGATTATGATAAAAGATTAATACAGAGATCATATCTTGTTTTTAGAGCCAAAACAAAAATGCTAGTATTTTATCTTAGAGGTGTTTTCATTAAAACTAGAGAGAAATCAAACTTTTCTTTACTCAAAGAAGTTGATGATAATTTTTGTAAATCAAATATACCATCTGTATTTATTGATTTTTAATATTCCTAAACATTATTTTCCTAATTAACTAGTCACTTTTAAAAGAATTGCCACCTTAAAGCTATGATGCTGGAAAACATCCCATTTCAGCTTTAACTTAGAATTAAATGTTCTCATTCACTGATACAAACTAGTATTTATTTTCCTAAAAGTATTCCCTTAGCAGTACTCTTTCAAATGACCTTTTACAAACGACAGAGATCCTCATTCAGTATCTAATCATTGTATCTAATAATTAGCCTTAGCTCCACTACAGTAAAATAGTGTTTTCTGTGCTTGTTTTATTTTAACTGTTGATGACTTTGAAGATCTCACCAACTCACTTGTGGGTTTTTAAATTACATTTAGTTAGGATATGCTTCTGCGAGTACATTCTTTTTATCAGCTAAAATACAGAACTTCAGTAATTTTATATTCAATCTTACATATTTTATAAAAGACTTATATAAAATGTATTCTGTCATTTATAAGACTTCAATTGCAGACTCAGTTCATTTCAATTGTTTTTATAAAGTTAATTTCTTATTTACTTTATAACTTGAAACAAGTAACAAATGAACCCTGTTTTCTGACTAGTGTCAATTATGAGTCAAAGGATGTAAATATGGAGGCATTATAAAGAGTTCAGTTCCTATAAATCTCAAAGAGATCAGCATTATTTTATTGTCACTGTTTTCAGGTTTTGCAAGTTGATACAATTTACAGGAAAGATATCCAACTGGCACAATCAGATCTTATCTTTCCTCTGTATAACATCTTTGTGGGTAGTAGTTCACATTATGACAGTAGCATACCTCAGTTGAGTGCTGACCTCCACAGCTCTCTGCCTTTTTTTTCTTTTCTTTTTTTTTTTTGGTGGTTTTGTTTGTCTTTTAATAACACAGAATAAATGTGAATGTAGACCATGAGATCACAACATTAGCATTTCTAATTCCAGGCTTTATTGTTCTGTAACTCTGAATCAGTGATTTGAACCTTGGCTTAAGCAAGCCAGAGAAAGTCAGGAGCAGTACTTAGTGCAGCTCATGTTGATGAGGTGAAGTTCACTGCAAATTGTGCTCTGTGTGCTTTGAACTGTCAAAAATACAGAGAAAAAAAAAATCCTTTGGCATTTAGATTTTAAGCTCAGGTATGCCTTGATTTCATATCTTCTTAATGATATATTTATGTAAAAAATGCAAAACTTTGCACTGCATAATAGAGAAAAAAGTAGAGACAATAAAGATGCTTATGCAAGACTCCTCGTATTTACATATTGCCAGCAAAGGGATATCAGATACATGGAGATTATTAGTAAACTTTATATGTTTCTAAATTCTTTGAATCACCAGCAGTTTTTAATGATAAAATTTAATTTACAGGAAAGCAGTGGTATTAAACATTTACCACATTCTACTCATCTTTCATGAGGAAAAAAATATTATAAATATTACATTGGGTTAAGTTATCAACAAACAAAGTATACACTCCCTAATTCCAGAATACAAGATATATTTAATTGCATAAAACATAGAACCATTTCAAGAAGAAATTTTAAGCTACTTGTATCTTCTCTCCTAATTCTTGAAATAAAAGCAGCTTCATATGGAATCTTTTTTTTTGGCTTTAAAGTAAACACTAGTATGGGGAGATTGCATATAAGTTCTTATACATTAAATATTAGAAAACAAAAAAAGTCCTACATTTTCTTTCTAAATTATAGTGGTTTTTATTATTATTTGAGTATACAGAGTGTTCAGCAGAACATATCTTTATGCTTTTGAAAATGTCAGAAAGTATCATAGATGAACAGTAAAGATGCTTGTCTGAAACTTAAGTATATCAAATTCCTCATAAGTTTATCTGTCTTTATGGGTACCGCATTTTTTGGAGCTGTAGAATGTCTTGATCCAATGGTTTTATCAAGCAGTAGTATTTACTCTCCACTACTTTTCAAACTGCTACTTCTATTTAAGTGTAATCTGTCAACAGACCAGGCAGCTAAAGGAATTGGAAATGCATGTGTTTCTGCTCTGGGTTATGTTCAGATATAATTACTGACAGATTTTTACTGAACTGCTAGGAAAAAAGAACACTCAAAATTCATCTAAATCACAGTTTTAATTCTATTTGAGCAATAATAAATATTGGTAATTACAGAATAATCTAGACAAACAAAGGCTTAATCTGGACAAACAGGGGCTCTAGAGTGTCATAAAAACCCAGAGCCATATTTCATCCTCTTCTTTTCAGGAATAACAGATTAGTGATTTCTGAGCTGTATTGGCAGTCAGCTGCATACATCTAACTTGATGACTACACATATGCAGTTTAGTGGGGCTAAGGCTGACAATGGGTAGGGCTCAGAACACCTTTAAGCATCCTAGAGATGGTTTCACAGAATCACAGAATAATCTAGTTTGGAAAAGACCTTTGAGATCATTGAGTCCAACCTATGACCTAATGTCGCTGCTTGACCGTTGACCGCCCGGCCGGTCAGCAGGCGACGTAGGTGTTCGGCTCCCAGCCCGACTGCGTCTGAGCAAGCCTCCTCTCGGCTGCTCGCAGCCCGCTCCCTGCCGCAGCCGTCTGCCTGGCTGCTGGCAGAGCTGACAGCCTTATGTTACGATGCAGCGACCGGAGTAAAGGCACGAGAAGGACTCTTGGCAGCAATCCCAGTTTATTGTTCCCGCCCCGCAAGGATACAGCACAGACTTGCACGTTGGGAGACAGGCTACCAAGAACAAGAACCAGAGNCTACCAAGAGCAAGAAACAGCGTTGTGCAGGGGGTGTTAAGGAAAGAAAAAGAGGTGGTACAATGGGAGGGGCAAGGGAAATAAACCAATGGGGGAACATTACGTAAACCTGAACATCCAATGAACATAAACAGTGGGAGGAAATATTAACTTGAACCAATGAATTTAGCATAGCAACCGAACTCGTACATATTCATACTTTGTGAGGGGACGAGGGAGGAGATGGAATTATGAGTGACAGTTAACTGTCGGCGGGAGAATTTCCTGCCTCGCCAGCCCCATCCCTTCATAGCTACTGCTATGAGAGGAGTAATTATCCCAATTAACTTCATTATTTATCCACATACTAAAATCATTACCTGCGGGGCAAGGTGGGATTGGTGTCATTTCGGCCCCAGCCTCTGGCTGCGCCACTGCCACAACCTAACACCACCTTATCAACTGGACCATGGCACTGACTCCCACATCCAGTCTTTTCTTAAGCAGCTCTAGGGACGGTGACTCCACCACCTCTCTGGGCAGCCCGTTCCAATGCTCAAGCACTCCTTCTCTGAAGAATTTTTTCCTGCTGTCTAGCCTAAACCCTACCTGGTACAGCTTAAGACTGTGCCCTCTTGCCCTGGTGCTGGTTGCCTGGGAGGAGAGGCCATCCCCTATCTGGCTACAGCCTTCTATCAGGCACTTGCAATTAAATTTTACAACATGAAGTGTTATCTGTTTGACTTTTTCACCTTTTATCCTCTGATGTCTGTGATATTCTCAAGTGAACGAAAAAGAGCTGAACCCATGTAAGCCCTACACTTTATATAAAGGTATACAAATAGAAATATTTTCAAAATATACAATAGAAGGAATGTATCTGCATATCTGAAAGACCTATGTCTATTAAACTTAGACAGAAACCATATGGTGCTTGGAATAAACAAAGAACACAAGAAGAAAAAGAGAGTATATGGGAGGGAGTGGAGCACATGTCCATGGAATTCTGTATAGGAATATACTGTGATGTTTTTCTAGAGTTCTGTATCAGTGACAATATATTTGAACCAAGCTGAGAATAAAAGAATATCCTTACCACTTTGTCTGGGTCAGGATTCTTGGCTGCTACCACTATCTGTTGTTGCTTTGGTTTTTGGTTGTGTTTGGGTTTTATAGTTATGATTGAATCACTGTATCTAGATGTTTGTCTGGTGTTCCTGATACTATTCTAATTTATTAAATACTAATATTATGACTTCTGGTGAAGGTTCTCATTAGGAAGTAATATATTTTATTAGGCTAACTGCTAGTATTAGATAAAATATACAAACTTGTGGGTAATAATTTAGATTGAACACTAAACATCATAGATTCACCTTCCTGAGTAACCTGCCTGCCCAAGGGAAGAAGTAAGTTAATTCCTTGATTTTCTTTGTTTGTCTGTGAGGCTTTTGCTTTCCCCATTAAAGTGTCTTTATCTCACCCCAGGAGTTCTCTGTGTTTTACCCTCCCCATTCTCTCCCTGACGGCACTGGTGGGAGTGAGTAAGTGACTGCATGGGGCTTGGTTGCTGGCTGGGGTTAAACCACGACACTTCTGAATCTGTGATGCCTAGTCTTCAATCTAAAATATTAATTTTAGGTTTCAGACTTGACTTTAGAAAGCATCTTGTGGGTCTTCCGTGAGAAATTGACTGGAGAGTATTTTTGTTCATTAAAAAGGAAAATTAAAATATTCTGCCATTTCTGACTGTTTGCTCAGCAGTTATCTGCATGTCCTTCCAACCTGGTATTCTGTAATGCTGTATTTCATATGGCCGAACTGCATATGGGTGCAGCTATTCCAGTTCTTATGGACTACTTTAGTCATAAGGGTAGTGGAGGAACAGGAGATAGGATGTCTAGAAAGTAAAATCTGAAAGAAAAACATTAGTGTCCATTACAAATAAGATTATTACTAAAATGACTATAACTGTACATTCTGTAAGGCTAACAAACCCTATTTGCCCTAATTAACAAACCCTGCTCACTTCATTACTAGCCAGTTAAAACCAAAGGAAAACTAAAACCCACCCACTACAGATCCCAGTGCATTGTGGCAAGGTGGTATCTTGGAGGCATTTCCAAGAAGGAATTCTTGCATACTTCTGGTCAGGGAATGAAATACAAAAACTTGTCACGTAAAGCAAAAGGGATGGAAGGGAGTGGTTTTTGCCTGGAAGTTTCATGGTGTCTGCTGTAAGACTAGGGCATTTCCATTAGTAATGGATGTACAGTCAAGCCACTTTTGAGACTTGTCCTTGGGGCAGAAAAAGTCACAGTACAAATCAGTCTTGTCCACTGACTTCCCTTGGCTATATACAGACCAGTTAAATAAGGGTTGTTCAAAATGGAAGTTGGATGCATGTTTAGGATTTTCACATGTAGATTCCAAATAATGCTTAAAAATTCAAGTGTTTAGTGATGGCATATTTGGTACTTCAGTTCACTGACCTGTGTATCTTCATTATACTGCATAATTTGCAATAATTATAGCAAGGGTTTGCTGTGGTGCGTTCCGGGGGGGCACCGAGCATCCGTCCGCGGTTTCAGGGGCTGCTGGGCTGCTCCAAGGCACGGGAGGGCTGGCGAAGTTCCTGCAAGGTTTCACCCAACTCACCGATGGTACAGGCATGTTGAAGAAGGAGAGACAAGTGGAGGGGCTTTCCAGATGGCTTATTCAGCACCGGAGTCCTGCTGGGGAAGCACTGGCACAGCGTGTTACAGATACATAAATACCAACAGAAGGGGGTGGGGGGAGGGTACAACATCCAATAGGGGGAAGAGCTAGGTTTGAATTTGGCAGGCTTTGTATAGGATTACACAATACAGAGCCCTCCGTGGGGTGGAGAACCAATACCGGGGGGGGGCGGGGGAGGGCACATAGCAGAACCTGGCCATGAGATAGACCAAAACTGGCCAGAGCACACTGCAAAAAGGGTTTATGAGAAAAATAACCAACATAAACAAGTAGAAGCTAGTCATATGTTAGGTTTGGCTTGTTACTAAGAATATATAGAATGGTTTCTTATCTATCGTCTCACAAAATTGATGGGAGAAGCAAATTCTGTTAGGTTTTTTTTGTGCTTTCTTGTACAGTTTACTCTGTAAGATTCTTTCTAGTTTATTCAGAAAAAAATTTCAACCAAATACCTCATACTGTGCGATTGATGAAAACTATTTAAGTAAATCATTAATTTTTTGGTTAATTTTGCCAGCACTTTGAGTCTTACAATGTGAGTGGATGTTTCTTAAATCCCATTGGTTTCTTTTCCAAATAAGGGGGGAAAAAATCAAAATCACATAGAAATTCGGGTATGAAATAAAAATGCAAAGCTGCTCCTCGAAGTAAACTTTCTACTTTTATTCTGTGATAAAAGAAAACATAGGTTTCTGCATATTTTATTTTGATTTTGTGAAATAATGATGTGAAGTGAAGTCTTCTTGGTATGATTTTGTCTTTTAACTAACAGCAGCTATAAATGCAGACACCAGAGTATTTGTCTTTGAAGCCTCACTATTAAATCCACAAAGATATTTCTGGTACAAAGAGCTGTACCTATGCACCCACCTGACTGTCTGTCTATATTGTTTTAATGTGTAGTGTTCATAAATAAAATGATGAATCATTTATCTCCATCTGTGCAGACAGATTTTACCAGCATATTACTCTGTAACTGTCAACTCTGGAAGATAATGTTCATGCTGTAGAAGCTACTCCAGCGAAATTTAACACAGCTTTCTAGGTCTTTAAAGATAACATGCCTAGCGAGACAATATTTTAAAGAAGTACCCAGTAATGCTTAATTGCATTATCTGTCCAGAAAGATTTTTGAAGACAGCATTAGAGTGCAGCTTCACTAAATGCACTTTCACTTACATAGGTGCTGCGGTGCATTCTGGGGGGGCACCGTGCGTCCGTCCGCGGTTCCAGGGACTGTCCAGGCTGCTCCAAGGCACGGGTGGACTGGCAAAGTTCCTGTAGGGTTTCACCTAGTCCACCGATGGTACAGGCGCGCCAAAGAAGGAGAGACAAGGCGGAGGGGCTTCCCAGATGGTTTATTCGGCACTGGATTGTGCCAGGGAAGCCCTGACACAGCATGTTACAGATACATAAATACAGACATGAGGGGGCAAGAGGAGGGTACAACATCCAATAGGGGACCACTGCGGGGTTTGAATTTGGCAGGCTTTGTATAGGATTTCACAATACAGAGCCCTCCATGGGGTGGAGAACCGATACTGGGGGTGGGGGGAGGGTACATAGCAGAGCCTGGCCATGAGATAGACCAAAACTGGCCAGAGCACACCACAACACATATGCCTTTAGCTGATGAAAGAGTATGCAAGTGAAGGACTTTGATTTCCTCACCAATTACAAAGTTTGCATCCACCTGCCTCTTCTGGTACTACTAATTGAATTTTTGATAGGTTGAGAGAGCTTTATGTATTTTCTTAATATTTAAGTTGAAATAGATACCATGGGAGAAACAAATTGTTTTAATCTGAATTGCTGCAAAGAAGCATTTTTTTCATGTTAAATTGGGCAGTTTTAAAACACAAGAAAAGTCAGCTAGCAAGCCTCAAAACTTTCTCATTTTCTTTCAGAAAAATAAAAAGCTTATTGACTGATCCTCCATACTCAGTGTAAGTGCACTGTGAATGACAATACAAATGGCTTAATTTCATGAAAGAACTCTTATATACACCTAAGTAAGATTCTGTGTCATCCTCTTCGATTTACATGGAGTTTTTATATACTCTGGATTATGCCTAAATGTCATAGTGAACAGTACTGTGAGGTAAAAATGCATAGCTGCACAGTAACTGATTCTGTTTTCCCTGTCCCTGAAAAACTAAAGCAGATGCTTTTAATGTTTGGAGGAGACATGATGCCCTTTACCTTTTTTTTATTTTTTGTAGAATCTTGCAGCAAGCAGGAGGCAATCTACTAATCCACTCTCTTCAGAAATGACACAAGTAAACTCAAGGAGTGTGGTTTTGCTAAGTGCAAACGTATACTTACAACACTCATATGCCTCTTTGGGAGACACTTCAGGTGCACTATTTCTTCTAAACATGCACTGTGGTTTTAACACAAGGAACATGTCAGCATGAGAAGTTTATATTGACTGTAATTACAGTAGCTTGTAGGTTGTGAGAAAACTTGTTTTCTGCAGTCTTTAGTTTGTATAATTCATATATATGACATTGAAAATCCATGGTTTTTAACACTTATACTAAAATCATACTGTTTTTGTTCCCTAACTGCAGGATATCTTTTTTTTTTCCCTACTGTGCCTCAAAGTAATGCAGAAATGAACACAGTATAATGCACAAGGCACTGTGAATGAAATTCAGGAATAAGAATAGTTTTACAAAAAATCAGAAGGGAAGAAAATGAAAAATTGAGTCTTACTAGTTTCCCTAGTGAAACAAACTCCAAAATTTCTTCCTCCTTTCTCTCTACTTATACATCATTAGAAGTTTTTTGGATTTTTTTGTCTTTGCTCTGCTTCCAGGTGAAAGTCATAGGTTATGAATGAGATTTTCCTCACTGATGGCTTCACATGGGCTTTGGATCAACCATCAATATGTCTGTTTTGGCTACACATGATAGATCAATTGATTTTTACTGCTGTTTTTGACCTTGCAGTATTCTAACAATAAGCTCCCAGGAAAAAACTGTTACTGAGGAGCTTTTGGATCTATATGATAACTGAACAGGGACTTTAAAAATGACTCACCAGACAAGGGCATTCATTTTTAATCAGTTCTTCTGATGTTTGAAATTTTACCTGGTGTTTCCCCCAGACTGTCTTGTGAGCATCTCCAATGCAGTCTCACCATGATTATTAGAGATCTGGAGCATATGGTAAATGAGGTGACGGTGGAAGAATTGGATTTCTTCAAGCTGGTAGAGAAGGTTTGAGGGGTTGGGAAACTTACTTTTGCCTTCAGCCTAAAGTGAAAGTAGTAGATGGCACAAGACACACACAGACTCTTTGAGAAGAACATAGTGATAATATGAGAAAGGAAATTCCAATTAGATATAATGAAAAAAAATCCTGATGGGAACAGGTTGCCCAGAAAGGCTCAGGAACCTCCATCCTTTGCTGAACAAGGCCCTGGGCATCACCACCCAATTGGATCTACATTGAGACTGAAGTTGGACTAAATGGTTTCCAGATCTTCCTTCCTATATAAATTGTCTTATGTTACTAAATTTTCTTCCAATTATAATTTTAATTTTAATTTTGTTCCTGTGGATTTTGATTTCATATTTCTTTTAACTGCAAATGCCACCATTATCTGTATTTTCTAACCACATACTTTTACCAAGACCCCATAATCATCCTGTGAGCTTCTGTGAAGTTCACAAAGTCGGTGCCTTTCCCATTCCTTCACTTGCCGTTGCTCCTAGGATAAGGGAGCAGTGAGCAGTAGTGCTTCTTACAGATGTATTTGCACAAGGCCCTATCTAAAATATATAAAGTGCCAGAAAAATCTCATGTTCTTTATGTAGGAAAAAAGAGAATTGTAGAATATAAGTGTGTATGAAACATAGTGCTATTGGGGAGCATGTGACCTACAGTGATGTTGCAGTGATACAATGAACTTGTTTGTTTTTAAAATTACTTTTACTGCGTTCTATTATTACAAGAAAATTACTGAAAAGTTTATGTTTTCTTCTCTCTTATCAATCATGCTTCTGTAAGACTTTATAAGAAGGCTTCAAAACCACAAAACTAATATAATGTATCAAGGTAGGCCTTTTTAAAACACGAGGAAGTGTCTTTTAATGCTATAGAGAATAATCAGTAAATTGTTTGTGCTTGTGATTTACACATGTGACTGAATATAAATGTAAGTAGTACAAATTAAACCTTTTTGTATTCCTGGTAGCCTATGAATTTTATTTCTACTGCCTCATTTACAGACATCAGCTGCATAATCGACAGTGATAATTGTAGTGGAATTTATGCCAAACATAAGATTTTCTCTGGAGTCTTGGAGTCAATGTTTATAGTTTTTACACAACCTTTGAAATGCATGAGGGTAATGTGATTTTATGTTTTCATCTAAGCAAGTGCTAGAGGAGCACTGAGGTGTAGTACTACAGCCAGCAGATTATTCTGAGATGTTTTGAACAGCTGCTTTCAAAAGAAACTGGCAATGATAGCGTAGTCCTTCATCTTCTTGACTGTATAAGTTAGAAGTGCAAATGGAAATGTGTCCTTGGATTACAGCTGTCAAAAATGTGTGCTTTGCTTTTATTAAAGTGTCCAGAAATAGAACTTTTGGCAGCTGTGTGTGTTTCCAGATACAACTTCAGTGTAACGTTTACTATAATGTTTGTTCTTCTGTGGTATTTCCCATGCCATGTTCTGGTCCTTGGGTGTTTGGATTTATTTGTGCTACCTGTTTCTGTAAGCTGCAACTACATTAAAGGAAACATTCATGTGTTATCAGAAAAGACTGTGTTCTTGAATGTCTCTTTATTTGAGAAAGTATTTGCACTACTTTTACTTAAAGATTTCCCCTACGTGGCAAAATAAAAAGTTGAGTAAAGTCCAGGCTGACAGGTTTTGCTAGGCCTAGATGTTGCAGTTTGTTGCTGTGTGAGGCTTTCTAAATGCAATGCCATTAAAGTTTGCAAGACTTGCAAGGCTTGGCATTCAGGAAAGATTCTATCAAGTTTTTGTGCATCCTACTTAAACTGTAGTTAATGGGTTTTGGTAAATCAAGCCCACTGTCTTCTACCTCCTGGGGTTCATTGGCCTCAAGCTTTGTTGAGGCATAGGCAATTTTTTATTCTTCTTTATTCTTTCTTTTTTTGCTGTTTTTTTTTCTTTTCCTATTAAATGTAAGTAACTTCAACTGTACAGTAAATGCATCAAGTAACACTAAAATAAAATAAAACAAAATAAAATAAAATAAAATAAAAGCCCTGTGGCATTTTTTACATACTTGTAGTACTGCAAATGATCACCTATTACATTGAGTTCAGTTTCATGTGGGCTCACTAGATTACTTCAACCCCACTTGAAGTTACAACAGCTCAGAAATTGAACTACTAATATCAAATGTGTATTTTTCATTTCAAGCAATTTTCTGAAATGCCGTTTGTTTTCAGTGATTTTGTGTCTATTTACATAAATAGGTTTCTGTTTGTTTTAGGATAAAGATGTTCTCAAGATGATTCATCACTACAGATATGGAAACTGTGTAATAGGGCACAACCACCCCCCAAACCTTATACTGTCGTGTTCTCATATGCATGTTTTCAGTTAAGTGCAATATTCAGGTTGTCACAATCCCACCTCTTCTTAATATGTTTATTGGTGTTGGTTTTTTTCTTTTTCTGTGGGTAAGTTATCATTTACACTGTTACGGTGTCTGATTCCCAAGTAAACATAAGCACACACATATTCAGAGAACTGTTGGAAAGCAGAAAAATATAACCATCCTATTTTATAAAAATAAAGACAAATATATAGAAAAAAGGAAACACTGAAGATCACACAGAAGTTTATGTCAAAAAAAGAGAATTTTGTAAGTCCTTATAGACATCCTAGTTTATCCCTAAGGTCTGTCAGTTATGTAATTAATTATAGAAGGAATGCTACAAGCCTCAGGTCCAATAAGTCTTCCACTGCCTTGGCCAGGACTCCATGTGGCTCAGTGTAGGATATGGATATCTTACAGATGAGTATGAATGCATAAGGATTGCCACAGGAATGGATTTTGTGTGGCTTATCAGTCTATCTCACATTATTTTTAATGTCAGAAGAATATTAAGGTATAACTATAAAAGTAATTATTTTTTCTGCAACTCAAATATTCTTCAAAAGAGATTCTGAGTTTTAGAGACATAAATAGAGTTTAAAAGAAAGAACTTGATTAAAGAGACATCTCTTTATTTTCAAAATTGTTTCAAGAAGTTGGTAAACTTTCAGGAATTTACTCGGCTTATATGCTAGGATTCATTTCTACTCTAGGGCTTTTTGCTTATCCTAGTTTATAATTTTCATTCTAGAGGATCTTGATTTGGAGTCAAGCCTTTTTTTGTGTACTCGTTTTGTCCTTGGGTGTTCCATTCAGATTTAAATTTCAATTGAGAAACTCAATGTTTACTATTAATATTGAACACTATATCCAAAGAATTAATGACTGTCATAACCTTTCTTTAGAAATCCTAGTATTCTTCTGGCATGGATATACAGCATTTTCTTTGGTTATACAGTACAAAAAGTAGAATCAATGGCATGATTTTAATTTATAGAAAGTATTTTTCTTTTGAATATGAGATATCGGGCAGGATTGCATGGCAGATTTGAAGCCTTAGTAAATAAATTCGTTAGAAATATAAAATTGTCTTTGAAATCAATATTCACTGTCAGTTTTAGATTGAACTTGAGAAGAGCTGTAGGGATATAAGCAGTATAATGGTTTGTTACTAACTCTTAATAGAAACTAGATAGGAGAATAAGCAATTTTATAGTGAGTAGGTTGTTTGAAAGAGCTTTAAGACTATTTTTGAGAGAATGATAAATCCTGAATCCAGGTCTATCCTTATGTGTAGTATGCATGCCTATCCTAGACCTGAAATTTAAGGCAAGAAGAGGCGCTTGCGTTCCATGACACCAGCTTTCACTAAGTAGTGGGCAACATTCCAATTCTTCATTTGGGGAAAAAAAGTTTATAACTATTGACACAGTCATGGAAATACAGGAAAAGCACACATATTTTCTGTTAAGTCATCTTTTGTATTGCTGGGTAGACAAGGCAGGTTTGAGAATCTTTGAAATGGTCTCTTTTATCCTTTTTCCAATTTGGGTGATCTTTAAAAGGCATGGATGATTTCAGCACTGATATTTTAAATAAAAATGTATGATAATTCCTATAACTATTCAGACAGTTTTACAGTGCAGATAACTCTTCAGATTAAAGTCTGCTGTGTCTTTCCATTTCACTGGAGCACATCTATTCATAGCACAGCAGGCTGATGATCTTTTGGAATTGCAGTAGGAGCCAGCATTTGTAGAGTTAAAGCTCTTCACAATGTCAAGGAAAATGTTGTCTGATGTTTGTGGCTACTTCCCAGTGGACCACTGTACCAAGCCAGATGTACCAAATCCGACGGGCCACCAGATGTAGCATGGGTCAGGCCGACTAGGCCGAGGAGCCCAAAGGAGAGCCAAATGCAAGACCACACAGAGACAGCAAAGGAGAGGCAAAAAGAGAGAGAGGGCAGAACCCTCTGCCTTTATTTATATGTTTTTACAAATCACCGTGGATTGGAGGTAGAAATCACTACCTCTCCATTCCATTGGTCAAAGCATCTGTCTATCATATTTCTCCACCCATGAGAATGAAATGATAAACAACAGAGACAGTTAACAAAACATAGATAGTTGTCAAGAAACCATGGCCATGTTTACAGCAGAATGTGTGAGAAAGTATCACAGCAAAGAGAAACACGGAGAAACTGCAAAACTCAGGACAACAGACCACCTTTTCTGATTAATTTATTCGCCATCTAGTCCATCTATTACTCTTTATTACCAGTCTGTGCAGGCACCAAAGCACTCTGCTCAGGAAAGGTACTATTTTCTTCCCTTTTCTAAAAATGTATTTGAAAATTGCCAGGTTACTTCTGTGTCCTCTCGCTCTGCCCCACAAAGGAGTCTGTTGAACTGTGGGGAAGTGAGCAGGAGCAGCAACCAATTACTGCTCTCTGAGGCAGCTCAGCTTTCAAAGTGATCTAGTGGCCTGATTCCACAAGCACTTTCCAGCCCAGCTGAAGGTGGAGTGAGGAGGGAAGTCCATTAGATATAGTTCATTAAATATAATTAAGCAATGTATTTGTTTTCTGAATTTTTCTGCCTTCTTTGCTACTTTATGTTTCTTCATACTGTGGTGTGGAAGTAATCATTGTTAAGATAATAAACATTTACTCGATAATTCTTTTACCCATTATTATTTCTTCATTATTTTACTCACTCTAAAAATTAGATATTCTGGCTTACATAAATAATATTGGGCAAATCCCACTGCTTAAGAGCATGTGGATAATTGCAATCTGATTTTTTAAATTTAACTAGAACTATTTTAATGCTTTCAGAGTTCGTGTATGGAATTTTGTTTAAAGAAAATATTGTAGAGAAAACAGAAAAGTTGGACATTTAGCATGCAAATTAGGAAGGAAAATTTAGCATTTTAATTATCTCATAGTTAGAAAGTTAGATTGTAAAGAAATGGCTTCAGAATGTTTTGTTGCTTTTAATAACTTTTAGAAAAATACGCCACCTAAACTGCCAAAAAGAACTGCCACCCAAATTTGAATATTTATTAAAGAAGTAATTAATTCAGTTTCTCATTAGGTAGGTTTAAAGAACTCTCTGTGTACTCATGATTTATAAAAATTCTCTCTCAAACCTATTTTTATGTATGAGCAGAATTCATTTTATAAGGTAAGCATTTAGGTTTGGCTTATAGTATTTAGAAAGAATTATTGGCCTTTCACGCAGCTTCCCAGTTTGAAACACATTCTGGTTAGAAACACACAAACAGATTTTTTAATGAAATATATTTATGAAAAAAAAAAAAAGCCTTTTTATGAAAAAGAAAAGTCTTTTAAAATCGTGAATTTAGTCTGGAGAGCCTGTTTTCAGCTTCCTTAATGTACTTGAAACTTTAAATATTTTAATGAAATTTTTAGTATTATCCAACAGTTAGCTATCTTAGTTCTCTTTAGGTTGTTTTTCCATATTTGTCTGGAATATTTTTTGTTGGGGTCTGTTTATTTGTATTATTTTTAAAAACTTTTCTTAGGTCAGGTTGTAATCATACAATCAAAGTTCATGCACAATCTTCTGTACTGGGCCTCACCAACATCTCTTGGAGTCAGTGACTGTGTTTGAATTGTTCATGTGTGAGTGCTTAACACTGAAACTGTTGTCTGCAAATGTTGTTAATTAGGTCAGACAGCTTAGAAAAGTGAACACAGTAATAAAAAAGAAAGCAAAGAAAAATTATACAAATAAAGAGATCTTCACTGTTCATTTCTAGAGACAGAATTTTAGAATCCCTTAAAGAAAAAAATGACATAAAAAGTTGTAAAAATCAGAGTGTCTTGAGAGAAATAAAATCTTTCAGTGAACTATTTATTACAGAGTGAAAAAGCCACCCAGAGGAATGGAGGTAACCCTTCTGAAGTAGTCTCATTTTGAAATAAGTAGATTATCAGTATAATTCTTGTCAAAGAAACAGCTTCTAAATGCTTCATTTTTAGAAAAGCTTAAAGTTTGTCTGTATTATAACACTGGTAAAGTCCAGTTACCTGTTTGGAATCATTTTAGTTCCCTTTCCTTTTTCCTGCCAAAAGTCACAAGTTAATTTCTGACTTTGTTCTGATACGACAAAAGGTCATTATAAACAACTAGAGGATGACATAAATTGTTAATTTTAAGTTTTGAGGGGTTTATTTGAGTTTTTTTTAATCTCAGTTGCAGGTGATATGGTTGGCTACTTTTGTGTTTTGTTAAAGTGTGTTCAACAAAATCGGTATTATTTTCCTTGTATTCATTCATTATTGTGCTGGTGTCCTCAGTAAAGGTAGTATTTTTTTCCATTTACTAGGATACAAAAATATTTTAATTAAAAGAAAACCAGGTGGGCAAAAGGGGAACTCCAGTTTGGCAACACTTGACAGTCAGTGGCAGTGATTGAACAACAGTAGCTACCAGTGAACTGATGTGTGGTTTTCCAATAAAGACAAATGGAGACATCATGATGATAAATTATTTAACACCCTTATTAAAAATACCAGCAGTAATGTTCTAATGAATGCAAAAGTGATGCTATTTTGATTTTGTCATTATGTTCCTATATTTTTTTTTTATTAGTAGAACAAGAAAATACAGGAATGAAGATATTTTTAAATGTATTTGACTTCAGGCTTTAAGGTCCAACTGAAAAAATTATTAATGCTTCTGCCAGTAAATCCAGAGCAAAACCTTTCTTCTGCAATAGGACTGGAGAATGCAAGACTATGAAAATCAGAAGTCATGTGTGAGCTAGAGATCATACATTGTCACAGGTTGAACTTTAAATATGCATGTAAGCAGGGAAGTCTAAACTAAAACTAACTGTTGGGTGATAATTATGGGTGTAGAAAACACTAGGAAATGAATCAGGAAGGAAAACACAAGCAGCACCTGTATGTTTACCTGATCATTAATTTCAAAGGACACAGTATTTACTTTTCCCTAAGTTTAAAGCTTCAGTGCAGGGTCTATTAAACATACCAGCTGTACAGAACCTATTAGAACATAGGTTGTTACTGGAGGAGTGCATTTTTGAATGACTTATCAAAATTAAGGTTGATATTTAACATAAAACTCCATAGCTTTTAGGACTGGTTTCTCCTTTTGGAACTTACACGAAACCAAGCACTAAAATTTGTTCATATTCACTTTAGATGGACCACTGTCTTAATTATTTTCATCTGTAGGTTCCAACTAATTGAATTGGAAATCCTTACATTTAGTTGGAATCTTACAGTCTTACATTTCTTTTCTGAATTTCATCAGCCTGATTTTTAAGTACTTCTTTGCATATCTGGAGAGAAATGCAAAAATTCTATGTAAATTTGCTTCAGAACAATACAAAAGGTTTGCTTCTCTTTTTTGTCCCCTTAACCACATAGTATTTTTAATTGGTTTAGAACTGAGGAGGCAGTAAGATGTCCACTAAAAAGTCTCTTCATGGATAACGTGTTAAATCTGAATGCTTATTAGCCAAAGGAACACAAGCATAAATCTAAAAATTCAGGATGCAGTGAGTGATTTTTTCAACAGGCTTCTAGCATGAGGTTTCTATCTGTTTATCAAGTACTTTGTAAATCTTATCTTGAATCAGAACTAATTGCCTTGTTTTAGGTTTGATGGGGATTGGAACTTTTTTTAATTGCACTATATCATTAAAGATCATTAATATATGGTTAAAGATCATTAATTATTTGGTTTTGGTGAGTTTTCAACACCAGACTCCTGAAAATATCAGTATTCCTGGAAATAACCTGGATGCTGTTTAGTTAACATGACCAGTGCAACATATGAGCAGACTACTGTTACTGTATTTTCACTTTTACACTTTTCCTGCGGCTTTCATCCATTAGCCTCTTTGGTTTCCACGCAATCCTGGTTTATTCTGTCCCAAATGAAATATTGGTACATTTTGTTCCTTTCTGGTCCATTGCATCTTAAGAGTATTCACAATCTTAAGACACCCCCTTACTCATCTTGATATTCAAGTATAACATTATCTCTGTGCTAATGGTAATGATAGGCAATTGAGACTCAAATAATTTGTTTCCCGTCATTAATACTGTATTCTACTATTCATACTTTGTTACAATGTTTTGCTTCACCATTGATTTCAAAAACTGTCCTAGAATTGTACAGATTGAGTGGAATCCCTTTCTGTTCATCTGTATAGATTACCTTTCTCATTCAGGCTGTTCTGTAGAGCTGCAGACACTAATAGTGGATCAGTGAATAATTTCCAAAATGCTGTTTTTTCACAACAGTTTCAGACTTCTGGCTCCCTTAACACCTATGACACTACTCAACATCTCGTAACTTACTCATGAGATGTCTCATCTTAAGATGAGATAGTCCTCAACACACAAATACTGTCTTGCCCCTGTGAAAATTAATGTTAGGGAAAATTACTCCTTTTATTGATTTTTTTTTTTTTTTTTGCCAGAACAGGATCCTTCAATAACTTACGCTTTCCTCTGTACTTTTTATAACTACTTGTGCCTTTAGTAACATCCTGGTTTCAAAGACAGGTCACTGCTGAGGAAGACAGAACAGCCTCCCTTAGAATAGGAAATGTAACCTCCTTCCCTCCGAATTGGTATAATTTTGAAATTAAGGGGCTTTGAGGCAATGGTATGAGAAAAGAGGAATAACAGTCCTTTACTAATATATTTATATATATCATGGGTCAGACAAAACAACAACAATGGTAACCACAACAATAAGAACAGACAAACCCACGGACAGTCTCTTCCCGCTCTGTTGGCAATTCCCCTTTGGTGCAGTCACGGTCACAGCCGCAGGGGCGCTGGTGCTCCCGGTGCGCAGGGAGGGTGCGATGGCTCCCCTGGGCTGCAGGGGGCGCTGTGGTGTGACTCTGGCCGCTCGAACAATGGTGGCTGCAACCAGCAGGAAGGGATGGAGAAAGAACTCCCTGTACGAGCTCCCAGGGGCAGCTGGTCCCAGTGCCCTCTTTGGATAGCAGGAGGAGCTGTAACAGGGGCCTCGGAGTACCAGGCTGGGAAGGCAGGGACGAGCAAGGTCCCAGAGTGGTAGGTGGGGGTGTGTCAGCAATTCGGTGGCTGAGGTTGGAAGCTGTGGGATGTCCCGGCAGACAGGGCTGACCCTCGGACCATGGCTGGGAGAGGCTGGCTCCCTGGGAGGGTGGAAGGGCTCGGGGATCCCGGGTTTCTTTCCCCAAGACACTGGAGCGTGGTGGTGAAGCAGGGTGTTAGATAAGTCCCAGTGCAGCGGCCATCATGAACTGAGTTCTACTCATGGCAGAAGCTGCAGCAAGAGACCGAAGCCTGCGGAGATGGCAGAGTCTGCCCAGAGCTCCTGCCACCTCTCTCCCCTCTGAGAAAAACCCAAAAGTGCCCTGCCCCCGCCCGTAGGGCTGTGTTTTTTCTTTTTTTCCGCTAGCCCCAAGTCCCGCGGCATTTCTGCCTACCCCGGGGCCAGGCACTTGCCTTTTGATTCTTTTGTCTTTCTCAATCACTCACCCATTATCACCCCTTAGCAACAAAAACGGGGAAAAATTCCTAAGACAGAGAGACAAACAAAAAAAAAGAGAAAAAGTATCCCAAACCCCAACAAGTAATTAGCACATTGCAATTTGACATAACATCTGCCTGCTTGGTTTGTCCTGGTCTGTTCAGGACTTAGGTCATTGCTGAAATTTGAGAAAATTTTCAAAGCTAAATTAAACTAAGTAAACAAATATTTTCAAAAGAAAATAGATACTCAGCTTATTAGGTGGTATAAATATTAAGCACCATACCATTTAAGACACAGTGGTATTGATTAATTCTTATGTTCCTCAAGGAAAATATTAAAATGTACTTTAGAAATTATCATGACCTGTAAAACTGGTTTACATATTTGCACAGAAGCAATGGAGTACCACAACAGCATCAAAGTATCTGTTATTTCTGATTTATTTCTATTTTTTAAAACTAATAATAATATCAGCTATGAATTGTAACTTCATTGCTCAGTCTATCGGTTGCTTTCTTAATTTACAAAATGTCAGCCGAAGTTTTCAGTGAAAGTTGATATTGCACCTAGATTCAAACTAGGCAGACTAATATTGAAACTGAAATGAGCAGAACTGTAACTGTGTGAATGAGTTGATTTAATAAGGTTAACATCTGTCACTTCCAACAAATTTAGCATTAAGACCCTACATATCAAGACACCTTTGCCAGGCTCAAGATTAGTTGTTAGTGAGAAATATCAACAGAAAATGTCAATGTCCTTGGCATCTGTTTCAAGTGGAAGAAAGTTCCCAAATGGTGTTATTTGTCTTTACTGGTGACATAATGGATATTACAGGAAGGACTAATATTTCTAAGGTACTTCAGCAATCGGTGTCTTAAGAATTGGAAAACTTCAAACATCACAAGTTCAGGCCATGCTGGCATGCAGCGCCTTAACAGAGGATGTGAATACCAGAACAGTACTGTTTCCTTAAGGCCTCTGCATAGCCACAAGATTACATGTTTTAAAACAAGTATTTTATTTTTTCTTTCCTGTTCTCTTTACCTATGTTCAAACTTGTTCTATGCAAACACAGGAGAAATTATGATCCTCTGTTGGCTTGATCTCTCAATTTTGGTTGGTTTGCTTGTTTTTTTGGTCAGACACTAGTAATGCTTTCCTTTGTGTCTTCACTCACAAAATCTCCGTGATTATACCTCAGATGATACATTCTGTATAAAAGGTACAACAAAGCATCTTCTGACACTTTTATTTTAATACTATTAACAATATAATGAAAGATTTAGCAAAAAGACATTGCATTTCCTGCAGCCTAACTAAAGAAATGCTCTAACAATTGCATCATTCATTCCTTTTAAAGTCTAATCTAAGCTGACTTAGATTTCAATTTATGTAACTTAAGCAGTTTACTTCTTATCCTGCCCAACCATGGATGCTGTAGCTCAGACTCTTCATTTTGAGAGGCTTTTTCCCCCATTTTTGCTGAATCTGTCCTTGAGACTGTGAACAGAGAACACTCCACATGGAGGCTTAGTTCTAATTGTTGCAATGTCTCACATCTTCTTTTTGGCTGGCTTTCTGAGATCTGCTGGTTTATGTATTCAGTAATACGTGAGTGTGAGCTGGCTGAGCTGGTAAGATAATGACATGATAATCTAATGAGAATCTCTTTCCTGTTGCTAAGCAATGTGATAGGAACTTCCCTTGCTAAATATAATCTATGCAAGTAATTGGGAGAGAGTCATGGCTGAGGCAGTTCAACAGACTGTGTTTTCCTAGACATTCCTGTGACCCACAAGTGCTAATTTTAAGTCCTGTAAGTGCGCTGACTAACTTTTATACCTCCATACCTGACATTGGTGGGAAGGATTATGTAGAGAGGGAAAAAAACCAAAAGACGATCACACCCACAGAAATCTTCAGCCCAAAGTGATGCATTTGTAGTGTAGATTAATTTCCCAGACAAATTACTTCACTACTTATTTTTACAGCTGCATTTTAATATAAAACAAGATATCTACCCTCTAAAAACTTAAATAGGCTAACTCTGGAAAGCTTCCTGCCTTCTGCAAATTCAGTGACATGTAAAACTAACAAAAAGAAATTTCTTTCCTCCACAAAAAGCTGCTTTATTTCAGTCTATAATCTGTTCATTGTAGAAACAGTTCAGAGAGCACGTGAACAAAATGCTTTGAGTTAAAAAAAAAAAAAGTAAAACCCAAAAAGATTTTTAAAAAAAGATAAAAAGAAAAAAGTGCATTGATTTAAGGACTAAGTTCCTGGGCATAAAAGCAAATTGCATCTCATTACCAAAAATTTTATACATAAATATCCTTGCGACACAAAACATTTTTCAGTATATCCTACACCTGGGTATTCACTGGGCATTAAAAATATAGTGAGGAATAAACAGGAATAAGAACTACCTGTCAAACTCTAAGCTATGTATGCCTCATGGTATTATGAAAATTAACTTAAAGTTTTAGCTGATTGAAAAGCATGCTTTGAAAGGTGTATGCCTTTGAACTCTTTTAGTAGGGTTTTGTATAGATTGTGGATATTGCATAAACTATATTTATGCTTACAAATCAATTTTTGTTATTCTATATCCTTTCCAATATATTCATTTGTCATGTTAGACGCACTTTCTTTAGTTGAACCTAAGTTTGGAGTTCCCAGGATTATTATAATTTCATAAACTGAGTTTAGGAATGGTGTCTTGACTGACTGAATTCACTTGTTTCTCCATAATGCATGAAAAATTCTTAACTGGGCTTTACAAAGGCTTTTTGTAGATATATTGCATAGCTCACTTGATATACTCAAAGTAGATTGTTTTCCAGCACTTTTTACATCATTTTCTATACTTCACACGAGAGCATGGATGTGTGAATCTGTCTAAAAATATATAGCTCTGTTTAAATTTTTATGGGGTAGTAATGGGATTCATTTTGTAATTGAGATATTTTTTAATTCTTTGGTTATTTTTGTCCCCTTTTTCAGGTTTTCTCCACTTTTTTTTTTCCCCTCAGAAATGAGCTAAAACCAATACAATCCTTTGTATTTCACACACTCACAAAATATTTGTTAAAGGAAGCTGCATCTTGAAAGAACATTCAATTTCCAAACAAAAGCCACTGTACACTCTTCATTCTGAGGACTGATTTTATCACACAGAGCTGCCATGAAAATCTAACTGAAATTAACCTGTAGCACTGAGGTTACCATCTAACTCTTTAATGATAGTATACAGTCGTGATAGTGTGGCAGTGGATCAGCCAACTGCCTTCATGAGAAATGGAGAAATAGCTTGGGCAAATTTTCCTTCCCAGGATAGTGAGGCTGAAGAAGATGGAGGCAGCATGCTGGAGGGGAATTCCCTATCTGCCACGTTTTAACCCTGTCAATCATAGATTCAGTTCCACCTCTGTTATTTTAATATTCATTGTATTATTTTACTATTCAACAGTTGCCAGAAACTTCTGTTGTTCTGTAAATTTCATAGGTTAATGCAAATATGTTTTGCCCTTGCCCAGGACTCATTGGAAAACTGTCATCCCACATCACTCTGTGAGTTGATGAGGACCCTGAACCCCTTATCACCATCCCCTTCCTTTTCCCTATAAAACCCTGTGTAACTACCCCATCGGGGTCTCTCTGATAGCCTGTATCCTGAAGAAGAACAACAACATTAAAAGTCTGGGTAATGCTATCAGGAGTCTGTTCTCTCTTCTCTGCTCCTACCTGCTTGAATTAACACCGGGTTCTCTGCTCTCACTGCGGAGGCAAAACCTCGGTACAGAGATACGCAAGATAAGATAAAGCTGCAGCTCCCGAACGGCAGCCAGACGCTTATCTCACCAGGTGCTGGATAAAAGCTTGCACTGCAGAACCTGGGCAGCTCTGCAAGAACCCCCAAAAAGCGTTATAATAATACTGTTGCTTGGTCACCTTTGAGTTAGTTGAAATTGGAATTTAATGCGAACAGAAGATAAATTGTTATTGCAATATACCACAAGGCATTGTCAACTGTATGACTTCTTTTTTTTTTTTTCCCCCTCCATTTCTGGTGATCACTGCATTTTATGGCCCGTAAAATGCATTTCAAGCTTTCATTGCATGAAAAATGATTTATCAGAAATTCAGAGACCAACACTGCTGTTGAAACATTACATATTGCTACGATCAAATGAGTAATTACTAGAATTAGACTGATTTTGTGTCTTAGACCACTGTAATTTTTGTGTTAAATGCAAAGAAGCTACGTTGGTCTTAGGAAGTCTCTGAACCTCAAAATGCTGTGTGTGTGACATCTGCTTTTTACAACTGACAGACAGAGTATTTGTCTAGGGGAGTTTCTCATCTTATTGCTGGTACTGAGTAGTGGAACTGTCCAGGCATAAGCACTTTCTGCTGTGGTGCCAATAGCAAATACCATTTGGTATTAAGTGATAATATTGAATGCAAATTCAATGATCTTCAGAAAATTTAAGAAACTTTAAGTTTCTAAATTTCAGAATGGAAGATAAACAAAATATTATATACTGCTTAATTGGTAATTTTTGGTATCAGTCCTCACACGAGTATTGCTTTCAATGGATATTTCATTATAGTTAAACTGGTGCCAAAATTAGGTGATTAAACATACTGAAAACTAATCCATGTTCAAATCATTGAAGGTGAGTTAGAACAAAGGTAGATTATAAAAGATAACAAGAGGGGCTAATAAAGAGATGAAAGGAGATTAAAAATAAATGAATAAATTTCCAGTGGGTGGTAAATAAATCATTGGGATTAACTGTGGAAACTACTTTGAACAAACAGACTGAAATTATGCACCAAAAGTAGAGTGCACATAGCAAGAATGGTATTTTATATAGTTTTGGGTTATATTATGACAATATAAAAAAAAGTCTTCATAGGTGGAGCAATCATTATCTCATATTGACTGACTGCAGCTGACCATGTAAATTGTCTCCTATCTAAGTAGAGAGATTTAAATGAAGACTGCAAATGTTATATTGGTGTTCGTTAATAGCTTTCAATGATTTTTAATTTTGCTGATAATGATGGCCATTAAAAATCTTTTCTGCTGGTGTTCATATGTTACATGAAGTACAGGAAAAGCTATGGTAGCAACAGTGGTACTAGAATAAGTTAAGTAAATTTATTTGAACTCGGGTGTTCCTGCTCACTTTCTGTCTTACAAGAGAAGGCAGAAGCATCTGCTTCTATAGTTTTTACTGCTTCCCTAAATAACCTAGGTCAATGGAATGTGTGAATAAATACATAAATAAATCAAACCCGAGGTCCTAAATGCAGCCTGTTAGCTGCCACTAAGGATATCCTCACCAACTGGACACAGTCCCTCCGTGTTGCACTGGCAGTACAAGGTGAGACACTTGGGTTCTGCAGCATATGGGACGTGCTAGAATGCAAAAAGGTGCAAAAGGAGAAGGTATAGCTAAAGATACACCATTGACAGAGATCAGCAGTATCGACTCTTGGGAATGCATTTCACATCATGGCTTTTTGCCATCCTTAGGGCTGTTGTAAATTTCAAGGGGTCTCTTAGGTGAGTTTGGCATTTTGGCAGCCAACTAGAAGGGCAGATGGTAAAGTTAATTCATCCACTCTATGATTTTACTGTTAACAAGTGTTCAATCTAGGTATAATATCTATATTTATGGGGGGTGGGGGGGGGGAAGAGTATTTGAAACCATATTGATTAAATAGAAAAATTTTGCTGACTTTTCCTGTGGAACCATTTTCCTTTAATTGTGATACTTTCTGTGTGCACAAAAGCATACTGATTTTTTTGTCATATACTACCAATCACTATATTTTCTTAGGAGTATTAGTGTTCTGTGACTATAAACAGTCTGAGACTCATATCCCTGGGAAAAAAATTGTCAGCTGTGGGTAGGTAGATTCTATGCTATGTCAGTCTATGATATAAAAAACTAATGTTCTTGGGGATTTTTTTATGTATCACCTTGCAAAAATGAAATGAAAAAGAATGAAAAAGAAAAATGAATCCATGCTACATGAACAGTGTCACCCCCTGTAATACTTCTACAAGGTAATATCAAATAATATTAATGACTCCTGGCCTTTCACCTTCAGGGTGAAATCTTGTACCTTCTTTGAAAAATCAGATGACAAGAAGGTCAAATACATGTTATTAACACATAATATAAGAGGTAAACTTAAATATTTTAGTTCTTTGGAAAATATTTTTCCCTTAGGGCTGTGTGTACTCATAAGCTTCTCAACAATTAAAAACTTTAATATAATTTAAGTTTTAAAAAAATCTGCAGCTTACTCACTGTTAATCTTAACACATTTTCTACATCCTTTCTAATGTACTTTTTGTTGTGTACAATTATTTCTTCTGGGCTTTTGTCCTAAGACTGGTAACTGCAGTGAAAAAAAGTGATTTAAATTATTCTTGGGTTTAAATAGTTGAAACACTTCTTTGCAATACATTTTTATCTATAGAAAAAGAGAAGCCAACATTGCTATTTATTTTTTTTTCCTTGAGTCCTTCTCCTTTATTTGAAAAAAAGACAAATCCCTACAAAAGAATACAGTTATTACCAGAATTCTTAAAATAAATGATATTGCATTGTTTTCCCATATATCTGATAATCTAAATTAGTTGATATTTTCTATGTATTTAATATACCTGGAACCACACTCTGCTCCCATGGCATACTTGAACAAAAGCTACACTTGTGAAGATATTTTGATTAAATTAAATTTTTAAGGTATTTTAAGGTACCCTTTTATAGCATGTATTTAGCTAACTGCATACATAAAAGTGTGCTCTGGGGGTAAGTAGTGTGCTAACAGAACATTACCTGATTTGTTTTTATATTACTAATGGTTTAGGGAAAAAAGGCAAAATGCCCATGTATATAATGAAACTGAAACAAAGGATCTGGCAAATAGCTTAATTAGCAATATTGAGCCGTTTTCCTACTAACCATAATAGTAGTATATTAAAATAATTTGTCTTTCTCCATATCAAAACCAGAACACTAATATATTTGGAATAATTTCCACAAAGCTTAGTTGCAGACTACTATAATAATATAAAAACCTGCCATATTTGAATGACTCAGTATAGAATAAGCCACAGCTAATTCAAATCATACTACTAGTTTGTTATTTTTGTCAAGGATAGAGTTTTGAGGCCATTCATGGCATTCCTGCCAGGGTAAAATCAGAGTCATAGCAGGGTGAGAAGTTCTGTCACTTCTAGGGAACAAGAGGATGTTTCAGAGATTTGGGAAATTAATACCTTAAAGGAACAAAATATACAGATTGACAAAAATCCAAGTCTTATCTAGTGCTGCAAAAGTTTACAGATATAACTTTATATAAAAATGACAAACTGTCAGGAAGTAGGGGTAGTGATGAGCAGATACCAGCAGAGAAAAGTTTCATGCTAGATACTTGGATTTTGCATCTCTACATACAGATGCAGTCAACACACAGGAAACATTCAGTTTAGAAATAATAGGAGAGTGACTACTGAACAAATTCAAAATGTATTTTCTTTTTCTTTCCTAATTGATATTCAGTTTCACTATCCATTTTTGAGAAGCTGTAGAAAAACCAACTACACCAATAGCCCTTTCACATATCTGATGAGAGCAAACATGAATCCGAATACATAAAGGACAGGTGTTAACAGTTAGTGTTAGCATTATCTGTTATCATTAACATACATCTTCATCTCAGAAATCTGTTTCAAGATGTGCATTTGTATTTATGTAAACTCACTCTTTCTTAAATTTTAGCAGAGTGGTTATTGGCTTACTAATTATGCTATTTCTTTACCATACAATGTGGGTGATTTGTTGTTTTGGTATTTGAGCAATTCTTTCTATCATTGCTGATCAGAGTAGTTACATAGATGTGTGACCGAATGTTTTATTTATATCAAATATAGTATAAAGAACATATATCTTAGAGAAATTCTTGGGACAATTATATTTTAGTTTCCGGTGGGTTTTGCTGGTGGTTTGTTTTCGTTTTTTTTTTGCCTGCTGGAATCTTAACTATACCAATTTCCAGTGCAGTCTTGCCTTTTGTTTGGCACTGACATGCTGATACTGCTACTAGCAGTCTGTGCAATAAGTCCATGAAAAATCCTGTTTAATTGAGGGTTCTTATATTGCCTTTTGTTTGTAATTTTTTGCTTGTATTTATAATTATTAGCTTATAATTGCAATCAATTAGGGTGGGATGTTTGTACACCTGTTTTATTTTCAGTCAATAGAGACTGTTGTACAGAATAAGACAGTAATTCCCAAGAAAGGACATACAAAAGAAATTAAAAAGCATCGCTAAGATTCAACATTTTCTTATTATGCAGTCTGGGGACTTTACAGAGTGATGCTAAGAACCAACAAATTTAACAGGCTGTGAGACAGAAGAAGGAAGAAAGGAGAAGGAAAAGGCTTGCTCTGGGTTAGGAAGAGTCATGATGAAAGATACCTGTAGATTTTAGATGAAAGTGGTAGAAAAACATACTGTGTGAAATGAATAAGGTGTAAAATATTACTTAGTTATTATTTTCAGGGGAAACGGAATATAAAATGCCAAATGAAGCTGGAACTGTTTCTATGACACAGTATTTCAGAACAGCACTTACAGAATCCTGTCTGTAAGTGATTACATTTAATAATTCAAACTTGAGAAAAATTATTCTGTGGGAAACTAATTAAGAAGTATATAGACACTTAATAGGACCAGAAAGATTCAGACATAATTGGAGCTGTTTTTTAGATGTTGGTGGCAATATGGAGTGTTTTTTTCACTGTGAGTTTTACTCTTCCTTCTGATGGCAGGCACTATGAAACTGAAACAAGATAGAAGCAACCTTTCTTCATCCCATGCACCAAACAGCCTATCACAGGAACTGGGTCTTACAGGGTAGTGATAAAATCATTACAATGTATTTCATACAGCCATGATGTTGCTATCAGGATGACTGATTTCCTTCTCTTGATGAAATTGCACAGATGTGTACAGTCACAAATTGAAACGACAAGGGTTCCAGAGAGGCTAAACTCCTTCATGGCTTTCTCCAGGGTGATCCTGTGGTGGTCCCCAACTGTTTGCTTGAGGCGTAACAGTCTCGTTGTTCTAGAACAACAATGTAGTTTGATCTGTGATGGAAAAAGTTTTAGGGGTTTTGTTTTGTTTGCTTTGGTTGGTTGGTTTTGTTTGTTTTGGGGTTTTTGGGGGGGTTTGTTTTGCATTGGTTTGGTTTTTTTCTCGTTTGGGTTTCTTTGGGGTTTGGGGAAGCTGTTTTCTTTTAATTCAGTATCTGTTAGCTCTGAATGTCTGTTGTTCTTTGTCCCTCTTTGGTCTTTGCTGCTTCACACACTTCAAAACTGATCAACAATTTTCTAGCATTCTAGGTCATGTGTGTGCAACACAGAGCATGTGGTTTTCCAGAGGGATCTTTTTGTGCCGTAATGACTATGACATGTCATAGTGAGATGACAGAGGTGTTACAGTTGGATTGTTTTCCTGTATGAAGACTGCCTTGAAGGATTTCATTTATTTCAGACATGGTTATATTTCTTGTAAGACAAGTAGAACTGCCTTTGATGATTTCTCAGTATTGATTAAAGATTGTTTTTTTCAAGTGCTTCTATTTTCTTCAGCCTGTGATCAGAAGCTCATGTGCAAGTGGGCCAGAACATGTTTTGTAAGCCTATCACTATATTCTGTTTTTCTGTCTCTTGAAAGGCTTACTTTTTCCTTTTTTTTTCTTGTTTTCATGCTGAAAGTTACTTCTCCTTAGGTTTACTCTTTTATATACTCTTTTTCTCTACCAATAGAAATAATATCTGTTAGCTAAGGATGTACTTCTTTGTCTCCATCTGGTCATAGAAAGCAGCCTGATATACAGCCGTTCTTACTGTCATCTATGTAGTTTTAGATTCCTGATTTCATAAAGAATGGATTTACTTTACAATATTCAGAGTTTAAGAGCAGAGTCAAAATTCTCCAATATCCAGCCATTATAGCTTTCTTCACATGTCTTGAAATGTATTTTGAAAATAGAATTTGCTTATGACTGCACTGCAACTATTATGGTACCAAATATTGGAAACTTGTTTTATGGAATAAAGGGGCTTTTTACTAGAGTATGGACTGTAAAATAAGGGATTGATTTTTTTCTATCTTTGCATATTTAAACCTAAAATTTATCTAGAATTCAAGTGGTTAATAATACAGACTATAGATGGTAGGACAGTTTGAAATGTTTTCTGTATCAGTTTATAAAAATTGTAAATTAATTTTCTCTGCTAAAATATGTAACATATATTTCTGTCAATACAAATATAAAATTATTGTGGTTTTCATATAATCAGGCAAAGTTGACAGGGAATAATATGAGGAAAGTCATCAAGTCCTTGTTTAAGTTTATAAAATCTGTACCCTTGTTTGTGAGATTTATGTGCGCACACTGACCAACAGATTGCATCCTTATTCCATATTAATTCCAACTCTCACTGAGTTGGAGGAAGTACAAATCCCTCAAGCACTTTGTCTCCCAGGAGGTGTACTGATTCCTGCAGCTGGTCAGCTCTGACAGTCTGGAGAGGCAGAAGGTAGGCTGAGTCCCCAAGGAAGTCATTCTGTCTCTCAAGGAATCTGCAAGCAGACTCACAATGTAGAAAAAAGCATTACAGCCAAGTCTTGATTCAGTTATCACAGACTTCCCGTGCAGCCTTGGGCAAGTAATTCAGTTTCTGTCTTCTTCAGTACACGATCTCTAATACATAACGTGTCTAAGCTTTTCTCATGTATTCCTGGTTGTTACTGGTGTACTTTGAGATAAGAGTCTGCTGTATATTATGGTGACTTTCCCTTTGGAAAGATGGATAGGTAGGCAGATAATCCACCCAAAAGTAACCTTTAAAATATTACTTCATAATCACTCAGTAATAAGATACTGATTACAGCAGAATACTGACTCTCTGGTCCATACTGACTTCGAATACATTGATCTACCACTGCCTGTCAAGAGTTGGTTTTAAGAAGGTCAAAGAGAGTTCAGTATTACAGAGAAGATGACAGCTTTTGCCTAATCAGGCTAAAAGTTCTGATGAAATCCTTTGTTTAAAATGTCAGAATTTTAATTTGTAGAAATGTGATTTTGAAAGCTTGATAACAAAAAAAAGTACTGATGATTTGTCACATATGAATAATGTTGCAGTAATCAGTGTGATTATATTTTATTTTTTATTATGCAATTTATTCATTCTTGATAGGTAATTCATCCTGCCATCTGATTTCTCCACTTCCAGCCTTTCTTAGGTGCTCACACCTTACAGTGTCTGTGTGTCTCTACCCCTCAGTGCCTACCTGTCATCCCTGGCCACGGCATTACGGTGTGTCAGTCAGAGCTTTGGTTCAGTGAAGTTGGAGACATTCCTCATTTGAGAACTTTGCCCTTACACCTTAGGAAGCACATCAGGTAGAAAGAAATTTTCACTTTTTAGTATCAGTCATTCCATTTGCTAACTGCAGTGGTATAGTTTCCATTTACAGTCACTGACACTATGTATGAAGTCATCTGAAAAATTTGTCAATTCAGGTCCTGATTTCCAAACATTTATATTAAATACCAGTTCTCTTGCATACAATGGTGTTAACAGAATTAAGATCTAGCCAAAATCAATAAGGATATCTAAAATGGAGTGACCTGCAGGTCTACAGGTCTTCTGTCTTGGCACTCACTCATCTCTTTTACCTCCAAATCCTCTGTTGATACTGGATTGTTACTTATTCTCTTCCTCAAAAGGGTGAAGGTAGTTTTGTTTTCCCCATCCTACACGCTGCCAACTGCCTGAGCTTTTATTCTAGAAATGGGTGTAGTGGCTTTGGCTGGGATGGAGTTAATTTTCTCCATAGCAGCTCAGATGGTGCTGGTTTAGATTTGCAGCTAAAACAGTGTTGGTAGTGTGGGTGTTTTAGCTCTTGCTGAACAGTGTGGAGGATGTCAAGGCCATCTCTGTTTCTCACTCTGTCCCTTGGTGAACAGCTGGTGTGTGCACAGGAGTTTGGGAGGGAACACAACCAGGCAGATGACCTGAACTAACCAAAGAGATATTCCACACCGTAAAATGTCATGTTCATCAATACCATGCAGCATAGTGGAGTTTAGTGTCATTAGCCATCATTTGCTCAGACACTGGCTGGGTATCAGTCTGGCTGTGGGAGGGAGTGAGCGACTGCCTTTGTATCACTTGTTTTATTTCTCTCTTCTTCTTCTACCAATTCTTCATTTATTAAACAATGGTTGTCTTTATCCCCAAGTCTTCTTGCTTTTATACTTCCATTCCTCTTCCCACATCCTAATAGGCCTGAGGGAAGTGAGCAAGCAGTTGAGTTTCAAGCTTAGCTGCCTGCTGATGATAAACCCACTTTAAAAGGAAATCCAGTTTCTGTTTCTTCATCTGCTTAAGGTTGTCAAAACTTATACTTCTTACTTCCCAGGAACTTGATTTTATCTCTGTGGCCATTTAACAGAGACACATGCTGCTCCTACTGAAGTTTTGCCACTGTCCAGTGTTACAATTTCAGTGAGCAATAAAGGATGCAAGAAAGAAGAAACACAACTCTAGTGTATATTTTCTAACATTGTCAGGAGGACCTTGAAACTGAGGTTTCCAATCCCTGCTCATAGGACTGATTAATTTTATATTAAACCTTCAGTGGGTGAAACAAAAAATCTTCAAGATAGGAACTAGAACCTAAACCTGGATTCCCTAATTATTAGATGTACTTCCCAGCATACCCTTAGGTCCTTCATATATCCTTAGTCCTTAGCTCACCCTCTACTGTGGACTGTAGACTGTTGCAGCTGCTGGTGTTTGCTTCGGTCTTTAACAAAATGTAGGTTTGACCAACATGGCAATTAGTACAAATGGTAAGTGGTGGCAGCCCAATCCCTAGTGAGGCAGATTCTCAGAATAACTATTAAATCAGATCTGTCAAGGGACTTAGGAGGAAGAATACTTAATTTCTGTTTCCTAATTAGATTTAGCTTTTCAGTTTAGGCCAGTCTTGTGCCTAACAAGAATGTAAACTCTAAGTATATAAATGATGTGTGTGTACAGGCATGTATACGAGGTGGTAGAGTATAGCAAAATGGAAAGAGCAGTATCTTACAGAATATAAATTGTATGGGTTCTTTCTTATCTACAAAATACTATCACTTTCTCCAGTGTATTACTTTTTGTGCATATACTGAGTTGCCACAAGTCCCTCTCTGTGACTTCGGGAATAGCTGGGGAAATCATCATTCACGGAAACCACACATTGCAAAATACTTTGTTTCAACCTGTTGCAGTCCTGGGCCTTGTCCCAACATAATCACTTTCTATGCTTAATACAGGAGTAAAAAAAGACTCAGGAAAAGACTGTAGAGATTTATAAAGTTCTGGGGCGGACCTGCCTCAGTAATCCTCAAGGTAAATTCCACTTTTTTCAGACCATAAAAGTGGTTCTAGTGGTGACTTTCTGTAATTCCTGTGGTACCGTCACAAGGTACACTTGGTTATTTACTTCATAAAGGACAGGATCAGACAAAATTGCTTGGGTGACCCTCCCATTGAGTCATGAGGTTCAGAAAAGACCCCCTTGTGTTCTCATCTCCTTCTCAGAGGACGGTTTAGATGCATCTGGATCCAGACTTAGTCCCAGGCTTAGTCACTTGTATATGTCTAAAGGATTACATGTGCACAATCTGTCCTTTATGCCACTTAGCTAAGATTTCAAAGTTTCAGTGCACTCACTCCCAATTCACTTACTGAGTATCTGACACGATAAGGCTTCTCTCAGCCTCAAGGAGTAACCTTGAGAGGTGTTTCTGCTGAAGGGGAGATCCTGGCGTGCAGCCTGCTGCCTTGTAGGAAAACTCAGCAGGCCCAGGGCCACCCACTATTTATAGAATATGATGATTGACTTGCAGTCTTATTTGCATACTGATCACAGATGTTAGTTTCTTCTAAACTTGGTTTGAGTTGGACATTAACCAGCACTGTAGTTAGGTGGGCACATTGCTCAAGTTAGCCCTTGGCTGTTTATTGTCTTGTTACCCAAATACCCCCACTTTGAGCTGGATACAGCCATCAAACCAGACACATCCATTACGACCATACTTCTAGTTACCACTTGAGCAGGGTTAAGGACAGTGAGGAGACCACACTGACACGATTTAGTGTACAAGTATTTCACAATCCTCATTTTATCCTTTTCAGAAAGGCTTATGAAGGCTCTGCTTCAACATGTGATGGAGAATTATTTCCACCAGCATTCCAGGGGATGCAATTCCAGGTTGGGGATACCTCTCATGATCTGAAGTCATACAATTTAGCAACATTGAATTAAGCTTGTGTTCTCATGACTGCCTTAGTAACAAGAGTCCAGAAAGGCAGAAATATTTACTGTGTATCTTACTTAGTGATAGTAATTCAAATTACATTTTCCCCCTTTCAATTTATTCAGTTTTTATACATTGTATAGAATAAAAAAAATAACACACCACAGAGGTAGTTCTGAATCCAGATGTTACTGGCTTCCACCCTCTCCTGTTGCAATTTCATAATTAATTGCTTAAACATTTGGAAGAATATTTTAATGATGCAGTCTGGGCGCTTGCATAGTTTATACTATTTCCTAAATTTATTTTATTTAAATGAGAGCTTTAAATGAAAAACAAAAACAAAAAAACATAACAAAAAACCCCCAAAACATTATTGATTCCATGACTGGCGTGCTGCAATGAATGGACAGAAACTTCACTAGGAATGCAAGACCAGGAAGGAAAGTGAGGAGTGGGAATTGTTGTTAATGTGAGAAAGCAGCTGAGGATGGATGATGAGGGCTTATGGGTTAGGATAGTGGGTGCCTGGTATGGACAACATTATTATACATGTCTGCTACAGACTGCCTCATCAGAAAGAAGTAGATGAGGCCTTCTTCAGGTAATTTGAAAAAGCTGTGTGTTTTCAGGCCCCAGTCATGACGGCTGACTTAAATCATCCTGATAACTGCTGGAAAAAATGAGGCAAAAATAGCAGAGATCAGGCAATCCAGGCTTCTGCAGTGCTGCAATGAAAACTTCCCAATACAAATGCCCAAGGAGCTGATGAAAGGAGGGAGATGCTCTAGTAAACTTCACACTTTACAAAGGGCTACTCATGATTGTGAGGGTCTTGGCTGCAGCAAACACAAGATGGTGGCATTCAGGATATTCAGAGGAGAAGGCAAATAGCAGGATCCCAAACCTGAACATGGGATGAGTAGACTTGGCTTGCTCAGCTTGAGTGAATGGCATGGAATGTGACCATGGAGAGAACAAGGCCCCAGGAGAGCTGGTTGATTTTCAAGGAGTATCTCCTCTGGGCTCAACGGTGGTAAGTAGGAAGTCAGACAAAAGGTGGCAGGAGATCTGCACGGATGAACAACATGCCCTTGAACAAACGCTCTACAGAAAAAGAAGGGATTCCAGAGGTGGGAATGAGGTCAGGTGTCCCAGGATGACTGTAGACGGGCCATCTGAGCATGCAGGACTGGGCTTAGGAAAGCCAAAGCCCACTTGAAATTGAGTCTGGGGAATGTTAATAAAAACAACAAGAGAGGATTATAGATGTACAGTGGAAGGAGGACTAAGGGAAAAAGGTGGACATGCTGATGCATGAGGAAGGGAACCTGTTGACAGGGGATATGGAAAAGACTGAGGTTTCAGATGCCTTCCTCACCTAGCTAGATAGAGCTGATGGGAGGAAAACTCTTTTGCATTTTTCAACATGCTTTATCTTTGTGGGGTTTTTTTAATAAAATTGCTTTTGCTTCTCTTTTATGTTTCTGTTAGATTTTAAATTGTCTATTAGAGCTGACATTATGCTTTGTTGTGTCAGACTGGGTCAATAAAATCTGTTGTTCTTGTTGAAGGTGTTTTTGTTTAGCAACCCTACAGAGAAAGCAAGTGTAAACAGCCTTGCCTGTGGTTTCTTTCTGATTTATCTAGAAATCTAAGCAATTTGTTAAACACAGGATATTATTTAATCAGCAGGGCAAATATTGTGTGGGCGTTACATTTTTCTTGAACTGCACATAATTGATATGGGAAAAGCAAAGTGAAACAGCATTGGCACTGCTGGATTAAACATTATTGGTGAGTGAATGGATGTGCCTTTTTTAAAGAACAAAAAGAATTGAGCTAATTCTGTTATGTGAAAACCTTATTACATGAAAAAGTTTAATCATTAATATACAAGATTAGCATTATTAACATATTTTTTATTATCACTGATAATGAATTTTGTCTCTTCCTTATTTTCTGTATTATTCCTTGATGAGAGCGCTTTGCTGGTAGCAAATATGTGCATAAGTATTCATTGTTAATTCTTATTGCCTCCTCATCAGCTATATTTCTTTTTCATCTTCTGGTACAAAGGAAAAACATAAATAATTTTTCTTTTTCCAGTTCTAGCATCGCAAGTACTGTATTTCATCTTAATGTGCTAGCATTTGGGAAAAAAATGAAAAAACCCACACCCCAGATGTTGTAAGTGGAAGATTGCCTTTCTTCTGGTTGAAATGAATTGATTGATTAAGGGCTTATCCAGTAATTTAGATAGTATAGCTGCTGTTGCTGAAACCATAGCATCAGCTCAACACATTTTGTTTCATTTTTCTTTTAAGAAAGATAGAATTTTTATTAGACTAGTTTTTAAATTGAGAAGAAATGAAAGAACTTTCTGGGACATGATTTTTACTGAATCTGATTTCCAATGTCTGGCTAAACTTCTGCTTTTGTCGAATTATGGAATTCTATTCCTGGAACCTATGAAATTTCTGAATCTGAACGACTATGGTTTTGAAATTGCATGGAGCAGATACTCACTTGAGAAGTCTGGCTCCTCCTGGAAATAATATAAGGACATGCATACTTCCATTACTGTGGAATTTCCCTTTGGAGACCTCGAGAAAAGGGACAAACACAGAAAATGAATCTGAGATATAATTTATTAAGAATATCTTTTAGCTGATGTAAAATTGCTTTAGTTTACACTTGGTTTACAGTAATTTAGAAAAATGTGAGAAGGAAAAACATACCTGATTCTCATGGTAGTTAATTTTTTTCCAGTAATTAAAACCGTGAAATAGTGTTAGCTAATCGATGTATGTATGTAAATAATGAATTTGTTGTAAATGTGGATTGTACTGCCACTATTCAAATATTTTCTCTGTTTGACTGTCATTTTCAAACCCTAAACTCTAGTCCCAAAGCAAATGCAATCACTTTATTTTCTTGAGATATAGATAAATAAAAATACATCCTTAGGGGGAAAAAAACTTCTTAATGTGTAATAATGGAAGAATCTGAGAGGAAATGATGTTGCTAGGCTTCCTTCATGATGGACAAATTACACATTGAAGTTTTCTGTATTGCATTTGTGAATATTTAAAAAAAGGTTTCCATTCCTGACATGTGCAAATGACACACTTCTCAGAATGTAAAACATAGCTGTTTTACCTCATTTTAATAACATTATTAAGAATTATTTTCATTTTAAAGGTAGTGATATTGAGCCAATAAACTTTCAAGTAAAATTCTTTTAGAAAATCACTGTCTTGTAGAAGAGGAGAACTTTGGAGTTCCCTCTATTATATGCTGGTGTGTAGCAGTCTGAATCAGTCCTCTGCCAGCTGATGTCATGCCACGAATATGCTCAAAGTGATCCTTGACTAACATAGACCTATGTAAGATGTGCAGTCAGGAGCCCTAAGAGCTTGTGCATTATAGCCTTAAAAAACTGTAGGCTTGGATTGTAAATTTCATACTAAGAATTGTAAATATAAATATTTTGAGAAGCTTAGCATATTATTTAAAATAAATTTATCAAGTGTATTAATTGCACTTAATAACATTAAAAATGTAAATAAACACAATTTAGAACTAAAAAATTATTAACATCACAAAACATGAACGTTCTATAAATTTGAGATGAGAAACCTCTAGATTAATAGTTGTAGTTTGTTGCATTGGTGATTTTCCCATTAAGGCTTTGCAGAAGAGTCATTATTTCTGACTAAATAATACTGAACAAATTAGCTTTATAATTAGCTGGACAAAGGTATTTTAAATAAAGAGTTTCTATGAATTGACTATACAGACTGAGCAGATTTTTAGTGTGATCATCAAGAGATCCTGAATTTTGCAGTGTAGCTATGGTAAAGTAACTTATAGTATCCTGTGATCAGGTGATGTCTTCATCATCTGACAGCTTCAGGTATTTAACTTTTCAGTTAACAATATAAATGTCATTTGGAGTGCCAATAAATACTGGCAAATCCCTGAAAAGGTCAAGTTGTTTCTATAACTCAAATACCCCTCTAATGCTAATGGCTTCTCAAGGTTTTGTGTAAATGCTTTAAAAACAACAGCTTCCTATCAGGCTTCTGCAATGTTTTGTTTAATATAAGCCTGTCACATATACATAAGTGTTTGTGTATTGCTATTGCATTATGAATGTTGCAATTTTTATTACACAGTTTTACTATTAAAAAAAAAAAAAAAAGCACCATTAAAAGGTGGGAAGACAGAATGAAAAAAGGGCTGAGCTAACAAATGAGAAAGTGAATGTCCCTTGACCAGGCAACACCCTCTGTGCTGCTGCAGAAATTGTATCTGACACAGAGATTCATCCTTACCTCCTGGCTTCCTGTTAGTCCTTCCACAATTTTTGTTGGTATGTGCTCCATGCTGGAGTTGGAAATGGCATTTTAAGACTTCATCTTTAAATCCTCTTGTTTCCTTAGTCTTAAATTGTGATATTTTTTTTCTTTACATCAGAAGATAATCAGACATCCAGGGACATTAAATATGTGTTAAATTATATAAATACAAACATATTTAAAGACAATAGGTAGTGACATAGTGTAAAACTAGCAGAGATATAATCTTCCATGTTTTCTTGCCCATCCCACCTGCATTTCTAAAAGAATATACGGACATGGTTTTTAGTTAGCTTATAATTACTTTGGATGTAAATTTATATTAGAAAATAAAACACCATCCTTAACACATTTCAAAAACTAGCCAGTAGTTGCCATTCATGGGTTTTTTAAAAAGATATCTTTTATAAGCTATTAATAACTTAAATAATCTCTTCACTTGGTAGTTATTGTTTAATCAATGATTAGCTAGTTAGGGAGGATGCATCAATTCGGGAAAATAAGTAGCTAACCAAAAGGATATTTGTTTCTACATTTTGTTCATTATGAATTTTATATCAGGGACTTAGCAGACCAGAAAAGACAGATGAAGTACCTGCAGGCATTCCCTTGATGTGTCAACAAAGTTTCATCTGCCCTGGGGAGGATAAAAATCACTCAAACCTTGAGCTGATTCATTCATTGTACTATTTTCAGTAAAAAATAGCAATTATATGGCATCCTTCATGTTCTCAAGTCTAACAATTCAGTCATATAATTTACAAAAACAGACTACCTATTCATTTAAGCAGATTTAAGTCCAGTGAGATTTTGTTCCATCTCTAGTGCCTATGTAATGTCTATCAGAATTTTAAAAATTATTTGAATAGTGAGTACTGTTCCCTGTGTTAGGTGATCTGGAGGGGTCCCATCCCTTTCCCTTTCCCTTTCCCTTTCCCTTTCCCTTTCCCTTTCCCTTTCCCTTTCCCTTTCCCTTTCCCTTTCCCTTTCCCTTTCCCTTTCCCTTTCCCTTTCCCTTTCCCTTTCCCTTTCCCTTTCCCTTTCCCTTTCCCTTTCCCTTTCCCTTTCCCTTTCCCTTTCCCTTTCCCTTTCCCTTTCCCTTTCCCTTTCCCTTTCCCTTTCCCTTTCCCTTTCCCTTTCCCTTTCCCTTTCCCTTTCCCTTTCCCTTTCCCTTTCCCTTTCCCTTTCCCTTTCCCTTTCCCTTTCCCTTTCCCTTTCCCTTTCCCTTTCCCTTTCCCTTTCCCTTTCCCTTTCCCTTTCCCTTTCCCTTTCCCTTTCCCTTTCCCTTTCCCTTTCCCTTTCCCTTTCCCTTTCCCTTTCCCTTTCCCTTTCCCTTTCCCTTTCCCTTTCCCTTTCCCTTTCCCTTTCCCTTTCCCTTTCCCTTTCCCTTTCCCTTTCCCTTTCCCTTTCCCTTTCCCTTTCCCTTTCCCTTTCCCTTTCCCTTTCCCTTTCCCTTTCCCTTTCCCTTTCCCATCCCTTCCCTTCCTGCACCTTCCCTTCCCTTCCCGCACCTTCCCTCCCCGCACCTTCCCTTCCCCCTTTCCTTTCCTTTCCTTTCCTTTCCTTTCCTTTCCTTTCCTTTCCTTTCCTTTCCTTTCCTTTCCTTTCCTTTCCTTTCCTTTCCTTTCCTTTCCTTCCCTTTCCATCTTTGCGGAAGTCACAACCCAAGTATGGCCACAGACATAACAGAGATGAATTATGGCTGAGAATTGGTATCAAAAATAGATTTTTACTGGGAAAAGCACTTAGGATAAATTAATTTTAAAATCTGACTTTTTTCCCCTAGAAATGATGCAGTAATTTTTCTTCAAAATCGTGTTTCTTAAAAAAAGGGAACATCATAATACTATATATTTTACACATTAGTATGTGAAGCTGCTGCTAACTTACCATGATACCACTCTTAATTGCAGGATGAAATTATTATTTTCCTTGATAAATGCAATATATATTTAATATTAGTTGAAAAACTGTGGTAACAACCTATAATCTATTTGGAAAAATGCATTTCCTAAAAATCAATGTTTTGAAATTTTTATATGGCATCCAATAGTGGTTTATCTGAACTGAATTTATTACAAGATAATTCTGAAACTCAAATGAGTAATTTTTACCTACTCAATTCAGAAAAATAAATAAATGTAAGGCTCATAAATAAACAATAATATTTTTAGATGTACATAAGAACTGGAAAATTATCTCATAGAATAATTCAACCAAGAATAAACTTCGAAGGTCTACAGTTGAACCTCCTGCTAGAAGCAGGAATAACTGTGGGGTCAGACAAGGTTTGTGAGGCTCCAGGTGCATCTTGAAAAGCCCCCAGATGAATCACACAGTCTCTCCATTTAACCAGTTTCAACATGAAGTCTGTTGGGTTTCTTTAATGCAAAGATTTTTTTTTTTTAAATGCTGCTAATAACATAATAAAATAAATTTCAGAAAAACATCTACTTACAGTATAGCAACACATCTGCATAGGTATGTGGATTATTAGGAAGTTAACTGGAATGAGACCTTCTTATGACCTAGAGGCCCTTTTGATGTGCACATAACATCAATCACATGATGTTGGGTTGTTTTCCTTTTTAAAAATTTTGTCCCTTTTCAACCAGAAGCTAATTCCTTCAATCCAAAAATTTTATTTCTCTACTAATTCTTTAAAACATTCTTCTCTATGTATTGACTTAGACCAGAACTTTCAGACTGTCAAAATTTAATCAGTCCCTTAGTTCTGCTTTATTTTATCATTACTGAACCCAGTGAATTTGAACCTTGATAAAAAAAGGAATATCAAAAGAGTCAATAAGTTTTAGAGCAGGTGGATTCTTTTTTGTCTGAAAATGAAGAAACAGTCATAAAATGGCCCATATTTTTAGAACTATTGGCAAAATTATAGTTATGATTTTGTTTTGTTTTAACATATTTTAAGTATATTAATTTCTGAGTATATCTTTTTTATTGCATGTATTTAAAATCAAATTAAATCACAACATGGGAAAACACTGATGCATTAGAGTGTTACTTACTTTCTAATGAATAAATAGGATAATGGATTTTTGTCTCTGTCTCTTGTATACTTTGTTTCATTCTCCTCATTGACAGTACTCAGGTAGAAAGTTTCTAATAAAATGTAATCAATTGTATTGAAATATGAGGAAACAAACAAACATTTTAATACTTAAGCAGGATATTTTAATATCGTGTTTTTCAAAGCAATTGCAATTAAATGAAACATTTCAGGAGTGCAAGTACATAACATCAAAAGACTGATGAGTTCTTTTACTTATTCTTTCATGCCATTGAGATTTCTGTAAAAGCTTAGTAACAGAAAGATTTGTTTTAAAAATACAATTTAATTGCAAGGTCTTCAGCTGAAAGTTTTTAAAAGCTTGTAGACCTCTTAATACTTTGGTTCTCTTATATATTTTCTTGTATAATTAAAACTTTCTCTTTGACATATGATTTCTTATTCACAATATTGCAAATGTGAATTATGTTGTTTTAAAACATTTAGAAAACATATGATATTTTAATAGTCTAAAATTCACAATTTTAGTCCAGCTGATAGAAACGGCATAGTTTTATAGAACTTCTTATCCAGATTTTGTTAATGTTAGCAAGTACAAATGTGTTGCCAACTGCTATAGATGAGAGAGTTTCCCCTAGCCAGGGATGATAAAATCTATCTGTGAATTATATTATGCCATGACAATTTAATTGTTTCAGTTTTATTTAATTGTGTAAATTTTTTAGCACAGGAGATTTGAATTGATTATTTTTTCTTGCATTTTGAGTAATTTTTAAAATAAAACCTCTAAAAGGCCAATTTTATGGTTTCAGGGTTTTTCCACACTAGGTGTTTTTTATATCCTGAACTGCTGTGGTGAAAAACACCAAACTAAAGTACGCGTCATATCCTGGTGTGTCTTATTATTACTTTGCGTAGGAATTACACAAATCAGAATAGGAAAGCAAAAGTAATTTTAAAAATTCTTGATAATAATGTATGATCATAATATTCAAATCAGTAAATGGATACAGAGGTGACTCACATTAAAAATTTAGTTTTCATGAACTCCCACGTTTTTCCTTGTTTTTAGTAAGTTTCCATTGCCATTTGGTTGGATTTTTCCTGTTGATTACAATGAGTAAGTCAAGGGCCTGCAGATGCTCTTTCCTTCTTTTCAGTTACTCTTGCTGTACTTTGGTTCTCCTGAAAGCAATTAGATTTTCTCATGTAATTTCTGGGTACTTCTAAAAATATTTGGAAGTGCTTTAGTAATTCTTGTTGAAAAAAGACATTTTTTCAAGTTTTTTTGTAAATGGGGAAGGAAAAATTGGTGGGGAAGGAACATAACCTTCTAGTTCTTTCTTTTTATTCCTCCTTCCTTTTCCTTATTGTTTATTTTCTAGTGGATTTGAATGAATACAAAGAGGGATGAGATAGGCATTTTTTTTTTAGTTTATTTTTCATTACTTTGTTTATTCCCAGATAGTAAATTCTCACTGCATAAACTGCCCATTTGAGAAGGTGAAGGGAGTAAACGAATAAATTAACATGGATTTGATGAAGACCTGTTTACTATCCAGAAATCAACTCTGTGAATTTGGAAGAGCTGCTGTCAGCCCAAAGGGGAGCAGTGCCTGCACACTGACACTGTAGGGCCACAGAAGGCTGGAGGTCACTGTCTCAGGCCCATGTTCTCTTTAAGGCCCATAGCTTAATTTACCATTTGATTTGTAATTGACGCAGAGCCTTAGGCAAAGAATTTCTTAACCCCAGTCTCTGTTTCAACCTGGTTCAGTGAGCATATTTCTGTTTGATTAAACATATAAATTAAAATTGAATCTAGAAGTGTCCAGGTGTCAAGAACTGGAAGAACATTATTAGTCCTGTTTTTCAATAAAATTAGCTCGGGGTGTTCTTTGCTACAGATAAATAAATTTAGATTAAAACCAAAACAAATACCATTATTTTTATCTATAACAGCAAAAAGATTGCTTTTTGTTCTTTTAAGACATGAGAATTAAAATGGTTCAGTTTAGGCTTAAAGATCAAAGTCCATTGAGGTGGTAGAAAAGAGTGGTCTTGCTGTTGTTTCAGTATCTGTAATAATCAGCTAAATGTATGTTCTAGTCTGAAGTACCACATTTCATCAATTTCACTTTTTGTGTATTTCAGTGTGTACTCTTTTTGGTTTTTTTGGCAATTCAGTGTGCACATTTGAAATAACAGTGTTGCTTAGATATGCAGTGTAATTATGAACCTTTGATCTTTGTGTTATTGACTGCCAGGGTTGAAAGCTTTCATAGGTGCCAGGGTTCAATGCAATCAGTTATTTAAGCATTTCTAGCCTAACAACACTGTGAAAGGCTACAATAAAAATACTGAAAAAGCAAGCGATCAAGGCCTTTTTAGGACTTGGTACTATAATAGGTGAAAGTCTTGGTCTTGTACTGATCACTGCGTAAGAGACACCATTTAATAATGAAACAGCACTAAAACCTGATAGAAAAAAAAAATGAAGGAAAACGCAAGTGAAAACTTGTCCTTTCCAGCACTGAGCGGAAACAGAAGTCAGAGAAAACTAAAGAATTAAGATGAGCCCTTTGCCTACTGAGGCTGCGCTGCGCTTTGTCTGGAGAGCCCAGGGGTCCGGCTGTGCCACAGAAAGCGACTCTTTCGCTTTGAGGCAGGCTCCCCCCACCCGAGGGGGCAGTCTCCCAGCCGCAGATGTAGAAAAGCGCGCGTGAAGGCAAAGAAGAAGAGAGAGACTCCTCGTATGAATTCCACGGAGAGTTTAATAATGTGAAAAAGCCAGTGACGAAGAACGAGGGCCAAAAAAAAAAAAAGACCCGAGCTTTTAAGCTCGGAGGAAAAGGGGCGGGGTGAAAAGGGGTTTCAACCAATGGAGCAGGGCAAAAGGGGATGATTGCTAAGGGAAACAACCAATGGGAATATTCGAGGGCTGGACAACAGGGAACAACCAATGAGGGATCCCAGAACACAGAACTTTCCAGGCTTAATACAATATTCATAAACTTATGCATAAAACAGGGAGGGGAAAACAGTAACCTATCAACTTGAAATATGCAAACAGAGGAAAAGAAGGCTCCTGGGTTCTCAGCATAACCCCGGGGGAGTGCTGTTAGACTTGGGGGTGTGGCAACTACGGCTGCGCTGTTGGCTGTTTCGGGGCCATGGGGGTTGCCGCCACACACACCACAACAGCGTACTGCACAGTAACATGGTACCTGTTACTGCTGTGACAACGTGCTCTGTTCACAACTGCATGATGATCTGCTCAGTGGCAAAGCTGATTTTTAATCCTCATCGTCCAGACTACAGCAGCCTGTGGACAGCATGTGTTTCTGTTTTCCTTTAGGCAGTTTTGGGATTTGCTGGGTAAAAAGCCCCTTCCTGAGACCTCAGTTTTCATACGCAGGTCAGGGTAGTAATGATGGCTTTTCATGAAACTGAGCAGTGCTCCTCAGTGCCCAAGAGTAATACAGATCCACCATCCTAAACTTGTGTATGTCTAGTGCCTGTGAATGACTCTGTGTAAAATCGATTGGTGTTGACACTGCATGATAAAGTACTCTAGGTTAGAATTTACTTGCTCCACAGAAAACAGGAAAAATGGTATTTTTGTGTGGTCAGTCATGTTTCATCAACTATTTAATTCAACCTACATTGTTTGTAACTAAAGAGAAAAGCTGCAAGAGGTTTCTTGATTCTCTTGAATTCTCTTAAAGCTGTGACTTTCTATCAGTGATTATAAACCTATTTGAAAGAAGACATTATCAAGGAAAACACAGTCTAGTCCCACAGTATTAATCGTAGCAGCTATGTAAAAATTAGTATTGACAAAGACAACTGTTATATTTGTTCAGTAGAAATTTAATTTCCTAGTTTCTATGAAAATTTGTTTACTTATACACATGCAAGCTTATAAACTACTTTTATGTCCTTGGGACTACAGTGTTGTTTTTCAAAACATTTTTGCTAAACGACCATCCACATGTTTTGAATAGCAAGCTGTGTGAAAGAAAGGGGGGGGGGGGGGCCTGTTTTTTTTTATTTATTTATTTAGTTACTTATTTACTTATTTTTTATTTATTTATATCAGAAGACATTAGTGGGTGTGAAAGGGAAATGATAGCATCATATGATGTTCTACTTTCATTCTTTATTTGAATTTTATTTAAAATAACTTTAGAGAATAACACTATAGTAGGTGGTGGTTTATGGTTTTTCAATAATCAGATATTTAGCAGAGGTAGATATAGAATTTAGTTATTACTATTTGTTGGGTTTATTGAAGGGAAGATGAAGGCTGAAACTGTTGTCCTTAAAAAAATTTACGTGTACTTTGAAGAATACAAGTGTTGGAAAATTGCATTTTAAAAGCAGGTGAAATATATTTTTTGTATGTGTCCCAAGTCTTGCGTTTAGCAAATTGAAAATATTAACTTTTTCAATTAAAATTTTAATTGCAGTATCACTTTTTAATGGGAAACAATATATTGCCATTATGTTGGTTTTAATGGACAATTTTGCTTTATAAAAAACCCTTAGGGATGAAAAATAGATTTTTAAAAAAAGAATAGTTTCCTGGTACTAATTTAATTTCTGATGCATAGAAATGAATATTTTAAAAAATAAATACATTTTCTGAACTGTTTCTTCTTAGCAGTCTTCTTGGGCAGTTCTCACCGCAGAATTTTAATGGAATTCTAAGAGTTCATAGAATATCCTTGGTTGCAAGGAATCTGCAAAGATGCTTGAAGTTCAACTTTAAAATGTAAGAAAAATAGATATTGACCACTTTTAGAATCTTTTAATTTCGATGTTGCAGAACATTTCAAGATGAGAATGTGTTTTTATAGTACAGTTTTAGAATTAGAAGTCATGTGCTGAGCAGAGATGTGCACTTTTGTTTTTGTTTGTTTTGGATGGCAGTTTAGCTGGCCCCAGGAGCTGTGGTAGTTGTTACATTTCTCTCAGCATGGAGAAAACAGAGGGTGTTATGAGAGAAGGTCTTACATGCTTATTCTTTATCATCTTAGGAATTTGCTGAAAAGTTACTTGAAAGCATATTGTGTTCTAAGGTCTGTGTATGCAGCGCTGACTCTATCCTGGCAAGTAATTCTATAGAATAAGTTCTATACATAAGAAATACTAATACTTGAAATGTGCAGTGATTTTTCTTCTCCAAATATGTCAGAGGACTTTCATAACTATGCTAAATATACACTGCATTTATCAACAAAGAAAATTCTAATTTTTATATAAATATAGTTACAAAACTACACATTTATTTATTTATTTATTTATGTGCTTATAAGTGTAAATCAAATGTAAACATTCAAAATATATTTTAACAAGCCCCATTTCTTCCCATGGTTTATTAATTCATACCTAATTATTGATTTCCTGGTTCATGATTTGGGAATTATTAACAAAGTACAATAGAGGAAGTATCAGATAATTTTCAATTCATGTAGCAGAGAATAGATGATTACATATTCTCTAAAAGGCATAACACAATGACTGAAATAGGATTGAGTTGCTACTAAGCTAAAGCATTTGATTCTAGGTAACTGTGAACTGCTCATGAAGGGTTTCATACTACAACAAGCCTTGAAGTTAGCTGGATACTATACTCAACCCTTTCTTTTACAAATTAGCATATTAAATGACATTGAAGGCTAAGAATCTCTTAACTTCTTCGGAATATAAAGTAGTCAAATAGAATACGATCAGCCTATAAACAGGGAAAACATGGAACTTTCAGATGATGAAGATTAAGTCTTGAGAAAAAATCCTCTCCCTTTGTTCTTGGCAAGGTGTTTTTCTCTACCGTACTTTTCAGTCCAGCATCTTTTCAGTGACTTCTTGAATTGAAAAAAAATCTTGAAAATTACTATTGAAAAAGAAAACTTTTCCTTTCCATCACTTTCAAAGTCTGGCCATGGGTCTTCATCCTATGACAGGCAGGCATATTGCTTTTTCTAAGTGAGCTGTAGCTGTGTGCGGGGTGCCTGTATTACCTGGGATTCCCAACCCTGGCCAGCTGAACACCCTCAGCCTTAGAGCAGACTTGTGTTGTGACTGTGCATTCATACATTACAAATGTAGAGCCTTCAGCTGCACCTCAATTACCAGCAGGCTGTTTGTACAACATCCTATATACAATATTTGTACTGCAGTTTAAGAACAAATTTTTCACTCGTAATGTTTGTCATACAGCTTTTTACCTTTCATTCCTGCCTGCTTTTGTAACTCTGGAGAAGAAAACAAGTTTGCGAAGGGCTAATCAGAATGAACCTGTAACTTGCCATGCATTTTGTTAGCTTATTCCTCATTTCCTTTAGCTGATTCTGTGACATCTGACAAATTCTATTGCCATAATAGAAAGTTGGTCTGTCTTTATTTCATTAGTGTGCATTGAAGATTTGAGTACAAAAAGCATGGTTGCAAAACAAAAAGTCAGATTGATTTCAAGCTCTATTAAGCACATTGATCTGCTTTCCACCTTCATATTTGATGGAATAAAAAAAGTGACAGAGATGTCAGTTTAAAGTTTGATGGAATTACACAAATTGCTCAAACACCAACTTCAGCAAGTATATCAAAACAATGATTAAAAATGTCACTAAGTATTGCTTTTCATTATATTGACCTCAGTATTTCTCAGATTTGGCAGAGTGAGCCAGGCGTAGACTTGAAGGCCAAGAATTCTATCACCTGAGAATTTTCAGTGTTGGAAGACATTGCTTAGAGAGTCATCTCTGAAATGGGAATGACATGGTTATTGTTTGTATCCATACCAGCACTTCTGATCACATAGATTTATATTATTTTAAAGGATTTTCTATATGTTTTCTCTGGAAATACATTAATCACACTTTTAGGTTATCCCGTTTTGAAAGCAGTACATTCGGCAAGCATGTGTAAGGACTGGGTATATATGAAATATTGAGTACCTGTAATATGGGAGAATATTTAAAATCAGACAAAAGTCAGAATATGTCTGCTGTTTTGAGTCCCAGAGGATGTGAGAGGACTCTTGCTTTTGCCTCCATGTATGCAGTATTTGGAGACTGGTGTTAGCTGTTACAGAGACACTTTGGTTCTTCACAGAAAATACAGTTCAAGTAACAAAACTCTGGATTAATTTAGAAGCCAAAGACAGTTTGAATCCATCACTGTGGGACATGCTTTCGTCAGAGAGAGATTAATCCAATTTTGGCAACCTGCAAGGCACAAATAAAAGAACACTTGTTAAAAAGTAGATCTCTGCTTGTAGAGAAAGATCTGATCTTGTTACTTAGCTTAGAGTCTGAAATGTAAACCTTGCAGCAAAGCTGAAACCCATTTAAGAACATTTTCACTGAGGAGTTTTCATTGCCATAACTAGATTTGTTTCAAAATTAAACTATTCTTCAGGCATGGTTGTAAGAGACTCCATGAAACCAGCTGCACTGGAACTTAAAATCAGTGATTCCTATCAAACGAGCGTTAAATGAGGTTGCTATTTCTCTTTGTCTTAATGTTTTGCCATGGTATTTGAAATCAATTAGGGCAGCTAACTTGCAGTTTAAAGTATACTAATTAAAATACCGTCCTCTATTTGCAACTGTTTCTTTCCCAGAAGTGTCAGTTGCCATAGAACACCTTTTCCTTCTTTTTTTTTTCTTTCTTTTTTTTTTTCCCCCAGGAGAGCTAGAAATGAAATTATAAGGGAGAAGCCATATTGGTAGGGAATTGATTTGGGCAAGTGAAATCATTCATTACTGTAAGATCTGTGTGTTTGCTTGTACAGTTTTTACACAAGATAGCTTTGAGGGGAATGTTTCTAATTAAACATAAGAAAATTGTAAAAGAATGAGAAAGAGGAACAGGACTTTTCTCAGTAGAAAAAAATGGGTATTTTTTTTATTGAAAAAGCTTATGTTGGTATCATTGAACCACCAGGAGAGATTTGGTTTCAACATGTCAATGCATAATGTTTTCAGAAACAAAACACTCAAGTGGCAGAGTTAGTGAGCAGTACGGTAATGGTAGGTTGGATACTCTAAAGCAGTTCTGGGACTAATCTTGTGTGTGTAGTCAACTGTGCAACCAAACTGACTGCACAGTTACATTCTATTTTAGAAGACACATTATCTTTAGGATAAATTGGGGAAAAAGCCAACAATGACTTGAGGGGGGAAGGAAAATGTGCAAATTACTATTTATTTTTTATTTCTTTTGCATTTGAAATATTGGTTCAAATTTTGATTCTAATTCGAGGAAGGGGGGAGGAAATCCTACTTTCATTGGGCTAAACACAAAGGATACTCTGAGGATTTCTGCTGTCCCAGTGTGGGACCCATACTGTTTTATTTTTCAGTAAACCGATGGTATACAGTTTTCCATGTAAGCCATATTAAGGGGGAGAGCTGTAAAAATTTTTCTAAATACATTAAAACTGCAATTAATTATTTTGAAGTTATCTATGAAAGGAGGTGTCCAGAATAATCCTGCTGAGCGAATAGATTGACTATGCGCATATTATGGCCTGCCCCTGAGACAGGGTAACTGAGGTTCTTGTTAACAGATCCCTTGAGGCAGATTAGAGTAAAATGACACTGAATGATCAGTGTTTATTTAGATATATGGCAGGTTAATTTTGGAACAATTTGGTTGCAATAGAAAGGATGTATGGTAGCCATTTTGGTTATTATCTAGAAATGTAAGAAGATAAAGTATAAAGATATCACCTAAGAAAATACATAAGGAAAAGAATGAGAGAGAAAGAAAGGATACAAGTAGATAGTGGAGAGGAAAGATGTCACCACTCATGGATTCAGCAATGAGACTTGATGGCTGTAATTTCAGTGTCAGTTGCTCAAAGTGATGGTTGTCGTCTGGTTCTGTTGGGGGTGGGGGAAGATTCAACAACACAAAGTTCAGTGGGTTAACACATGTTCAGGTTTCCAAGGGAACACCCAAGCACCTCTTCTGCAGGGGGAGTTTTGCACTGTTGGATACAACACTGGAGGATGGACCCAGAAATGAGTCTCGGGGGTCTTTGATAGTTTATGGGTCCTTCTAATGACATGACAGCTCTTTGACCTTGTTTCCTTGAGCCAGCTGTGCCTTTTCAGAAGAGATGAATACCTTCAGGCTTACATGATACCTCCTCAAGGTGGAGGGGGGAGAAAATTTGCACTGTAAAAAGCATTACTGCTTATCGGCCTTTTCCCTCATCTGGCTCAAAAGCCAGCCTGTTGGGAAGCAAAGGTGAGCGTCGTGGTCATTCTCTGGTGGTGGGTGTGCACCCCTCTGTCTTATGCAGATCAGAGGTTTTGCCAGCATACAGCCAAAAACTCTCCTCTGCCCTTTTATTTGGGGGGTGCAAACCTGGCCTCAGCAAAGAACCCACTCCTTTTGCAAATGGCCAGTTGAGTTATTAACATTTTGGTTTCTCACTCACCATTGTACTTAAAAAAGAGGAAAGGGGCAGAAAAAAAAGAAGAAAGAAATATTAAAATAAATTTTTAAAAAAAGACAAAAAACAAATGAAATAATTTTTTAAAAACCAGAATAGAATAATTTAGGAAAACCACTCAATGAACCACTAAAACCTTAGCCTAGTTGTTACAAAACCTTTATGTTTAGTGAGTAATATTAATTGAAGGAAAACAAAACACCTTAAAAGAAAGTATCCATAAACTTTGGCTTCAGAGATGGGGAGCTAGATAGATCTTTTTCTTGCTTCTTATTGTTACACTGCAATAAACTCTTTGAGTTATACTAAAAGTATTTCAGGAACAGAGGAAGATAAAATTGCCCTTTTCATTGCATTTCCATGAACTTCAGTTACTTTGCTTCCACAAAACTTTTGTTTCAACAAAAATTATAATAGTTTTGTTTTGATTGTGGTTTCAAATGGTACTGAGGTTGGGAAGGAGACAAAATCAAAATTATCAGAATAAGTGGAAAATTTTTTTGAGGTATGAAACTGAATTTATTAAAATTAACAAGCAAAAGGAAAAAAGTCCTAATTAAGTAAGAATCTTAGTGAGAATTTATGTACAACCTAGGAGATGAAACTACATTTTTCTGTTTCATGTACTAGTGAGTATGGGGACAAATACAGGATGGTTAATGAAAATGTGTAAATGGAAATTACTTTGAATTTTGCTTACTCATACAGAGTTTAATGTTCCCAGAGTAGGATAGGACAAGATAATCTCTAACCTACAATTATGCAATTAAATCTCAGGTCAAGTAAAATGGATTTATAATTAATTTATTAACATGGGGATGAAATAATTAATAGTAGAAAATACAGTACCCATATTTAGGGGCAGACAGAGAAGTGGTTTTAGAGATGATTGCTCCTGAGTCCTACTTAAATTGCATGAAAACAAGTTGAAGGAAAACATAAATACGTAGAAAATAAAATAAAACCCAATGCAACTTCACTGGAATATAAAAAATAAGACATTCAACAATACATTTTGAGGCAGAAATATTCTCAAACCAGCATTCTGGCCTTGCCTATCCTAAAGGCCAGTAATTGTTTCCATTCCTCTATAGTTTATAATGGCTTCTGCTTTTAACTGTGCAAGTGGACACCATACACACATGGCATATGCAAGGTAGACCCAGAAAATTTGGTTCTTGTGTTGGGTTTGCAGGGCCAGGGGGGTTCCAGGGGTGAGAAGAAGCTTCCTCATGTCCAGCAGAGCCAATGCCAGACAGCTCCAAGATGCACTCACATTGGAGAAATTCATGGAGAGACCACACGCTGAAGCAGGGGAAAGACTCCTCTCCCTGAGCAGTGATAGAAACAACCTGTGATGAGCTGATCATAACCCCCATTCCCATCTCCTGGCAGTGCTGGGGGAGGAGGTAGAGCTGGGAAGGAGGGAGGGGTGGGGGGAAGATATTTTTAGGATTGATTTTACTTTTCACTACCCTGCTCTGATTTTGTTAGTGATGAATTCAGTTAATATCCCCAAGCTGAGTCTGTTTTGCCCATGATGGTATTTTGTTGAGAGATGTCTCATGGATCTTAATTCATGAACCTTTGTTACATTTTCTCTCCCCTGTCCAGTTGTGGAGGGAAGTGATAGGGTGGGTGCCTGGTATCCAGCCAGGGTCAGCCCACTATAGTACTCTAAGAGGGAACTGTCCTTTGTTAAATTTGCAAAGAACCTAAGACTGATCTTTTTTATGGGTTCCAGTAAGGACCTTGGCACAAAATGCATCAGTATGCTATTGAAATACATTCATGTTACAGAAATCAGGAGGCATATTAAAGCACAGGAATATTAAAAAGAACAGAGGGGAAGAGTTACATGACCTTGAAGACTGAACTAATAGTAATGGGATAGTTTTAATAATAAATGTTCAAAGTCACGTACTTTATTAGCCATAAAGTGAAAATTGAAAACAACCATACAAAATAAAATATTTGGATTGTCAGTCACTAAGGGGTAAGATGTGCTGTACTGTCAGAGATATGCTAGGCTATCCTGGTTGGTCTCCAGTTGCCACTCCATTACATGCTGGGTCTCTGATAGGTTCATTATAATATCCTGTTAGCCCCATACATCTGAAGTGGTGCTGGATGTCTGCATTTAGGTGAATGAACTAGTCTTTCAAAGGCAGATGCTTTTCTATCTGTCGTGTGGGAGATTTGACAAACTAGGTGCCTATGCTGCCAAACCTAGAGCATCCTAAATGAACTAGACCAGTATGTTTCAGTAACTGGATCCTGCCTATGGTGGCTGAAAAGGTCTGTAGGCATCAGTGACTGAGATCATTGTGTATAATGGAAGTAAAGACCAAGCATGCAGGAAGATACCTACCTGAGGTATTTTATTCTCAGTGCAAATTTCACATGGATGATAATGATGATTGCAGTTGTGACGGCCAGTGAAAAAGCTGAGTCACTGAAAAATGCACTGGTAACAGTCTAGAATGTGGTTCTTATGAAAAGTTATGGTCCTAAAGAAAAAAAGAAGTCAAATTAGTACTGGTTATTTCTTGATACTTATTTCCAGAAGTTCTAGAAGGCCACTAAAGTGATCAAGATACTAGATCTTTCTTACCAGAAGACACTGAAAATGTAAACATAAATTATGTTTTGCCTCATGCATCAGAAGTAAAAGCTCCAAAGAGAGAAATAATCTTCAACCAAATTTCTGCAACTTAAGAAAAACTGTACATAAGCATGCTGTAATTAAGTTTATGCTAGAAATCAGTGGAAATCATGGAGCCACAGAATAAAGTAGGAATTGGAATATTAAAATAATGAGAGAGGAAAAATATTACTACTTTTTGGATGCAGGTTGATTAACTTAAGAAAAGCTGACTATAGTTACAGGAGCAGGAGTGGACAGAAGATGTTTCTCACTCTGTTCTTTATTGGTCTGAGACAGTGTAATAACCACTATGGGTTGGAGAACTACTTTTTTCCTTGATAAAATAATTTCATGTCTGTGTCCTTGTATCAACTGTCCTTACAATTGCAGCTGCTAATGTAGAGGTGTTAGTCAATCTTTATACTTACTTCAGACACCCATGTTTAAGAACTTTCTTGTACTGTTTTCTATTGTTTTTTTCATGATGTAGTCATTTACTTAAAAATGCAGGTATTGGTTTCTTAAAAAAATAACTACACACTACAGCCAAACCTCCTTTTCTGCAGCCCTCCACTTTAACAACCTGCAGAGCAGGAAGAGATTTTGAATTTGAGGTGTTTTTTCACTAGATCTAGACAAAGCCTCTTCAGACTTTTTTTTGCAGTGCATTACACCTACCAGAAGAATTAGTGTATAAGCATTATAAATGCTATTTAGAAATTCGTCTTTGCGCCATTTTTTTCTGGAAGCCAGAATATACTGTTGCCAAGAGCAAACTAATTCAGACTGATGTTTTCATGGTGCTTTTGACATACAAAGCAGATGGTTTCCTAAAATACAGTGTTAAATAAAGAAATTAACATAAATTTATAAAAGTAATAATCTAAATGATAAAATATTTTAAAATGTAGAGAGGAATAAAATCCTAATACTAGCAAAGTAATTTCACAGATCAGTTGTGGGGTAAGTCTTTTCTCATAGTCCATATGGACAAATAATTTAGTTTGATTCCTGCCCCTTAAATAGGTACAGACCAATTATATTCTTTTATATTCTAAGTATTTTCATTTTGATTACAAATGCCAAAAGCATTCTAAATTCTGCAGTAAAGTGATAGATCAGAATGATACAATGAGCAGACAGCTGAAGGGCCATGTGGGACAATTAGTGAATTTGTACATCACTTACCCAAATTTACAGTTTACATAATGAAACAAGAGTGTGTGTATTTAATCTTCAAATGCATATCTTCAGTAAGCATAAAAGCATAAATTTAACTTTCCTGTAAAAAGCTTAACAACTATAGAGGCAGTATTAAATTAAGCATGTGCATGGAAATTTTAGAATAAGCCTAAGCATTCACATGATTAATAGGTAACTTTCAGATACATTTCCATTGTGATCTTACACCTTCAGGTTTAGGAACTAGCATTTATCTGTCCTTCTGTCCTGCAGAAGTTAAGGAGAAGTCGCCTCACTCCTTTTTAGCCTCCTATTCTTTTACACCTATTGACCACCCCTTTTTTTCAAATCATTGAACCAACTGACTTAACAAAGCTAAACTTGGGCCAGTTGTTTGTAACTTTTATGTTATATCAAATTCATTGCTTCTGAAGTAAAAAATTCTTCTTTGAATGTAAATATTCTATATCATAAAAGTATCATTGCATACTCTCTCTTGATTTATAACTTTGGTGTATCACAGTCATGCCAATGTCTGCTGTGTTTGCTGACAAATTATTCTGAGCTTCTGGACCAAATCCACTGAAATCTCTTCTCATTGTATAAATAATTCCCCATCATATCTTTATCATTTGATCAAGAGCTTCAGTGATTAGTACTCCATAAAAAAATACCACTTCTTACTTTACCTCTGCAAATCATCAGTTTAATCTTCTAATTTCCCATTATACACATGGGATGGGTTGTTTTCCCGTTACTACATATTTATCTAAACAACTTTTCCTACTAGAAACAAACAATGACTGACTTTTTTTCAAGATAGGATAAGGAGAGAAGGAAACTAATGTATAAATAATACACTGCATTTTTATTTAAAGGAGTTAGAAATGGCTAACATGGTATACTAGCCAAACAAATAGGCAAGCTGCCGTTGCCCGTAATTGTAGTACCATTACATGCTGCAGCATCAATGCACACTGTATAGTTTATATATATATCTTAAAAATTCAAGAAATATTAGCCTTAATGAACGGACCTTACCCATTAGTACATTTATGTATTAGATATGAAACTAAGCGAAATGGTTTTTGCTGTATTTTTTTCCCTACCATATAGAAAGGGTGGTAGTACAATCCTTTTAGAATTGTAATAAGACAGCCTGTAATGTTAAAATAAAAGAGACTGAAAAGGATCTGTCTTTCCATCAATTCTTCTGCTGTTTTTTTGTCTGTATATATAACTATTAATTTGTCAGATATCCATGGTTGTGCTGTCTGAAAAACAAACTAGTAGAAAATACTGATCAGATATTTGCCCTCCTACCAGTTTCACAAGAAAGAAAAAAAAGACATATAAACAACAATGAAAATGCTCTAGTAAAATTATTGATAGCACAGTGTAATTCTGTCATATGATTTCATCTTTGTTAGCATTAAAATATTCTGACATTTCCTAATTAATGTTATTATATATGCTAATTCTGGATAAGAGGGGTCTAAAGAGCACAGCTGAGAACATTCTTTCTTGTTTGCATAATTGCTCTAAGCAGCTGGATACCTTATTTTTTCAATATAAAGCAGTAAATACAAGTTAAGCCAAATAAAGATTCACTTGGATCTTTTCCAATCAGTATATGACTGGAATCACCATACATAAAAATACATTTGCTTTCTTAGGAAGTTTGAAGTTGTGCTTCTCTATCACACACAGAACTTCAAAGATATGTCAAATATGTACAAAGAATCTGGCAATCTGTTTAGTTTCCCTTTTGTTTTGCTGTGCGGTGTCATCAAGATGAAACTTAAATGACATACAGTGTAACAAAACATTTCTGTCACTGGTTCTGGTTTAGGTAAGTTTGCGAATCCTGAAAGTTTTTTCTGCTGGTTTCTGTTGAACCACATTCAGCTCATCAAGATGTGGTCCTTGAGAACATTTTAGTTTAGCTTAGTTGTGTACCAGCCACTGTTGCGTTAAGGGTTGCACTCAGTAATCTTGGAGGTCTTTTCCAACCTCAATGATTCCATGACAGTGATATGAGACATAAAGATGTGGTGCTCACAGGTAAATGAAATTTCGCATATTTTAAACATTTTTCCTGGAAAAGCTGCCATATAATGTGCCGAAACAAGGTTCTCTATGATGGGAAACAGCCTTTTATAGGATTCTTGGTTATTTTTAAATGAGAAGCATTAATCAGGAAACCCCTGTACTAACACAGCAGGGTTTGTTTCTGTGGCATGGACATGTTTGTAGGGGTGCTGTGCAATAAGTGTCTCCTACCTGTTGAAAGGGGACTCTCTGCCTCTGGTCACTGACTGAGGTGGCTAAGGAACCCACTGGAGGCTGATTCAGGGACTGCTGTAGTGACACAGGGGAATGTGCCACCCTCTGCTTCCCCTGCAACCCCTTCTTCCATTGCCAAGTCAGAGCCTTCTGTTCCTGTTACTGTCAATAATACTGATTTCACAGAATTCTTGGTTAAAATACTAATTATAACAGGAAATTGCATTTATAATTTATGCTGATTACTTGGCAGTCAAAAAAAATGTCTTGCTCCAGAAGTTCTCAGAAATATCTCAAGCCTTCTCACCAGTTTGAAGATGAATGTGTAAACACACAGTATCCTGAGCACTAACCTATGCATTTCTGAATATTTTAGGATCTATGATTTCCTTGCCCTTCATAAATGTGAAATTAACTTCCAGATACAACACAATGTATTCTTTTCCTAGCTTACATAGATTATTTTTCTCCCTGCATTACAGTCTTTGTTTCATTGCCTCACTATTCCATATGGCATGCCTTTGGCTAGCTCTAGGAAGTGTCACAGCTTCACTCTCCATTAGTTCCGTGATACCAGCTACAATAGGAGATTCTGGCTAAAATAATTTTGTATTCTTTTGTCAGGGAACATGCAAGCAAATTGATCTATTAAAGTTCGAAGGTAATGAAATAGCTGCACTTTAGGCATCCATATATTCTGTGTACATATATGTGATCTATTCAAGTCCGACTTCAGAATAACTGAAGACAGCACTGGATTTATGTATATTTTGTAGTCAAACACTGTGCACAGTTTGTCACTTCTTTTTCTGATGTTACATATGTTCTAAGTAAAGCAGCCTCTGTGTCCAGACCTGCAAGATGCTGAGCACTTTCAATTCCCAGTGAAGTCTGACACTGAGAACAAATCATGTCTTACAACTATTTACACGCCATGATGTAAATCCCTTGTGAGCCCTGCGCAGAATGTCTGTGTGGATGTGCACACAAATTGAAATGCACCTGCAGAGTGCACTTCCCCATGTGACACCTCCCTGGTGCCTTCCCTTCGCCTGGCTTCTCCCTGCAGCCCAGTCCTGTGGGTGCAGCGGGGCGCAAGTGACCCATGCAGGTGACCTGGTGACTCCACTGCCATTCCATTGACTGCAGTCATCTTGAGCGTGACCCTGGTATGATCTCTGAGATATTTTAAGAGTTTGTCAGGTGCAAATCTGAAGAACACAAAATGTTAATGAATCACTTCAACACCATTAAATCTGCTTATATTTTAAAATACATGGGATGTAATTTGTAGAAGTTACTTTTATGTAAGTTTTGCATACAAATTTTGAGCATCATAAGCTTTATGTGATAGTAGTTCTACAGAAATATTTTCATTAGAAAATACATAGTTATAACCAACTATATTCCAGTGTGATCTGCTTTAATCAGTAATTACTATTTTCCTCAGTGTTTGTAGCTTTCACAACACACTATTCAACAATAAGATTTCATATCTGTTAAAAATAAATTTTATGTATTCTATTTGATATTTTCCTACTGTTTCAAAATCTTTTCTACTATGGTTATTCATGGAGCTAGATTTTGAATAATATTTTTATGAAAGCAATATTTTTCCCTTTGTGTGAATTGTCTAGGAATTTATCTCAGTTTAAATGTATTGATATTGATCAAGTGTAAATATATACTGAGCAGAATATGAAAGTTTTTCAGGTTATGGATAGATGTTGAGAGGTTCATTTCAGCTCTGCATGCATGTGATGAGTCTCAAAGCAGATGCTCTGCCACTGCACTCTCCTCCCCATTATCAAACACGTGAAAAATAACAAAGCAGGACAGATTGGTAAATTACTAATATTCACAGGGTAAATTGTTAATATTCACTGATGTAAACTCAGAGGTTAATAAGGAAAAATAGTTAAAATTACATAAATTAAAAACGGGAGGGAGAGAAATCCAGAGGCTTTGGGAGTGGTTACAACAGAGGAGGGAAGGGATTGGGCAAGTGGCAAAAACAGGGGCAGAAATAGACCTGAGGAACCAGGGAGGAGGAAAGACGAACTAAGACTACATGACCATGACAGTAGAGCAAAAGGCTGGTTTATTTCCCATTAAGGGATTGTGTCTTACTTCAGATAACACAACTTAAGTCTTTTTACAATGTCTACCTTAGGTTTATGTGTTATTTTCCCAATTCATATGGCTTGCTTAAGGGTCAATGCCTAAAAAGTCACTCATCTTGCAGTAACAGAGACCAGACTACAGAAGTGGGTAAGTATTTAACCTAAATGGTGTTAGCTCCAAAAGTAATGAAATAGGTGTGAGGGAATAGCTGAAATACTTTAGGAAAAGTTAAATTAGGTGTATGTTTTTATTAGCTTAGTATTGTATATGTGGATATATGTGTGCCTCTGTAAGTATGAGGATGTAGATATCCATAATGACTACCCGGATTTCTATCATTTACACGCATTACTTTGCTCTGGAAATGGTGTGCTGTGGCTTAAAGACATTTTAACTTGGGTTGTGGCTTCATCTAAGAAAGCCAGCAGGGAATCAATTGAACTAATTTTTTGATTGAAGGAAGTAGTTGAGATCTGTGTCATACCAAACTATAAAATATTTTTACTTAGCACATTTGTCTCAATTTAAGTAAATTAATAAATGAAATTCATGTTATTTGGGATTTTTTTTCTTGATTACAGATCTTGCAAAAGTCAACAATACATCTTTATCCACAAAGGAGTAGTAGTTACTGCTGTTCAGTCTGAATTCAATAAAAATTTGTTTACATTGTATGAAGATGAGTTTATACTGTCATGGAAGGAATGCAAAATCCAATGAATGGTCTTACCAGATTTCAACACTATTAAACAAATTTTCCACATTCTTAACACTTATTTTTGGCTTAGATGCTTCTTTTCTATATTATATAATACTCTATGCAAATTCTAATATTCCACATATTTAGTTTGATGAATTTGAAGTATCAGATAGTGCATTAAGGAATGTCAGCAAAATGTCAGTTCTTCGTCTCTTTCCAAAAGGGCATAGTTTTATACCTGTATAGACTAAAGAATCTACATATTTATATTGCAGAAGGAGAAGGTAAAAAACTGTTAGATAATGACAGTAAGCGATTGAAGTCAATGGGACTTATTTGTATTTATTATAATGTAATTAAACCAGTGATTTTAAAAATTCTTGTCTTTCTGCTTCATTTTTTAATAAGTATATTATTTTATTATTTTTAAATAAACCTTTTTTACCAGCTGCTGCTTTTTTTCCTGTTTGCTTTTTGTTTATGTGGTAAACCACTCATGTTTTACTCATTTCTCAACCAAAAAAAAAAAAAAAGTGAAACAGCAATACATTGTCTTTACCACAGTAACAGAAGATCCAACTTTAAATGGTTTTCCTTTTTATAATTACTGAGCCTTTGTTTTTCACTAACTTTTATGATAAAATGTATTTTTGCTTAGTATGACTTGCACAGGTGGTTCTTTAGTTCTTGCTTTCATCTTCTGTGTATTATTTATGAACAACAGTGATTCCTCTGTGTTTCCTTTACTACTGGCAGTGTTTCTACCAACAGTCTCAGCAAGTGGCAATCCTTCCTTAGATGTTTCAGTTTAGCATTGCTCTTTTGGAAATAAACAGTAGACTTTTTGACATGAAAATTCTGTTAATAATTGATGGCATTTATCAAAAACAGCCAGCATACCTCTAAGTGAGACTCTGTGGGGCTTCACCAAGGAAAAAAGGAAATATTTCAAGAAGTAAGGTAGATAATTGGATGGGTTGGAGAAGGGGAAGTAGGAAGACGACTTTTATCATAGCAGGCGGTATTTTCTGGAGAGGCTGACACATTGCACCTTGACGTGGTCGCCTCTCTCCAGCCATTACTTCCCAATGCAGGAGCAGTGGGTCCAGCAGCCCGAGTGCCTCACTGGGCATTGCACTGCATCCCCACAACCAGTCCCTGGAGGCTACTTGGAGCCAGCAGCCAGAGTAGCCCTGACACCACTGAGCTGTTGTTCACAATCTATGCCATTTGGGTCTATTTCTGGGGGCTTAATTTTTTTCTGTCTATTACTGAATGAAGTGTTTCTTATCTCAGTGGCCATTGTCCTCATACTTTCTCATGTCAGCTACCTTCTACAGCAATATTTTTAGCTCATAATTCTGTTTTTACTTATTTCAGGAAAGGGTAGAACATCCCCTGGGATTGCAGTTAATAGTTTCGAGAAAGATCTATATAGACAAGGTCATACACTGTGAGAAACTTCATAGTAGTGACAAATGTATCAATCCTGCCAAGCTCAGAACTACTCACTAACTCTTGGAACTAATTGTATCCCATTAGCAGCAGTGCTGGACAGGCATTCAGCAGAACAACTTAGGTGATACTCAGTATTACCAATGTCTGTATTTTAGCACCCAGCTTCTCAAATGAGATTTGCAAGGCTGACTCCAGATACTTGAAATACATTGGTAGAAATTTTGACTTTAGGCTGAATCTCAGACTGGTGTTGTACTCCAGATGTTAAATTCAGTGAAAAAGAAAGTCAAGAAACAGGAAAAAGTGGAGCCTACTCTTGTGGCTTCTACATAATTCAGTTATTTTTTATGCCTGTAGCTGGTCTCTTCTGGGAAAAGAAATGCATAATGAGAGACATTTGTGTCCAGATCCACGTAGGTTCAGTGTGGCCTGAGAAGTTTGATCAAAGAAGTCTCTATGGTAGGTATCACTTTCTTGAAATTGGGTTAAGCAGGGGTTTGAAACAGGTACCTAGACAGTCAGAAAGCTGAAAATAATACAGACTGTGTCCAGTACTTTAAGTTCAACTGTTCAGGGAAAGTTTTTGTCTCAAACAATCAACACAGATATTATCTCAGCTTAAAGGTCCTTGAATCGCGCTCCTGAATTTAAGCAAATAAAATTCCATGCAGACAAGATTTGCAGTAACTAAGTGGCTCACTGAGTGCTTGACTTTGGTATTTCTTAATGTAAATCACTATGCAAGATCTTGGGATATAATGCCATCTACTGGCATTTTATTTGCTATCTGTGTATGTTGCTTAGACATATGGAAAACCTCTGAGCTTGCTGGAATGTCTGCTGCAGCTTCTCAGGGATAATTCAGTCTTCTGAAAATGACACTAACAGGTAGATTTATTTGCTGACACATAGCTGTGAGGAGGTTGATGCTCCAGTAGGTCACAGGGCTCCAAAAGTCTCCATGTCAATGCTGAAGAATCCACATGGAAGTTTTGGATAGCCTAGAATATCTAAAATGTCCCTTAATGCTTAAGGATATCTAGGAAATGGAAATGAGCCCTAGATCTTCTCTAGATGCAAATAAGGATCATAAGCACCTCTTCATAGACACCTGCACGGAGAAAACTACACTTACTTACCTAAATCTCAAATTGAGCAAAGGACATTTCCTTCTCCTAACAGTTGTGTGGGGACACTAGGGCAAATACCTCCTTTCTGTCTCCTTTCACACAGAGGAAGCTGAGTTAACTAATTCTGACAAGTATCTGACTTTAATATGCCTATGATCAGAAAAAGTGAAACATCCTGCAGTGCAAACATTTCTAGCACACTTAAATGTTAAGGCAGACAAAGATTGAATGGTATAATTATTAAAGTGCTCAGTTACACAGAACAATTTAATGACAATTTACTAATACCCACTTTGACTTCAGTATTATTAAATGTATTTTGCTATTAACTTTTACTATTTTTAAATATTAGTTTTATAACACATTTTTAGTTAATAGTGGAATTACGCTTGAGGAGACAGATGTGTTGTGAAAGCTTCAAGTACAGGATAAGTAGGTTGCCTGTAGCAGATATTGGATATTTCTTAGTGTGTACAAAGATACAGGGAAAATGATCTTTGGTCCATCTACTAGGAAGAAAATTACATTAAAATAAGTCATCTCTCAAAGACTGGGAGCATTAATTACAATTTTACAGATCTGTAAGATAAAAATTACAAGCAAATTAAGGCTATGTCTAGAATTTCAAATAGGATCTTCTGTGGTTTTACATTCTAAAGTTAAATATATCCAACACATCTAATTGATGTCTGATTCTTTCTTCTACTTTTGATATTGTTCAAGATATAGCATCAGTTCCTTAGCACATTCATTACAGTAATCAGATCCAGATTGCAATGTTGGCATTTGTTTCTGTAGTAAATCCTACCTCTGACAAAAAATTGCAAGTAAGAAATGTTCTTAAAATCAATCTAGACTGTCAAAATCCTTAATAAATTCAGTTAACTATAACTTAATTTTAAAAAAAACCAAAAACAACCGAAAACCAAATCCCAAACCATATTTTCTTTACTAATAACAACTTCCCACATTTATACTGGGCTTTCTAGTGGCCACTGCTTACTAATCTGGACAAAACACTTTTCCTATGTCTTTTTCTTGCAATCATGACCAAGTGGGATTTTCAGAAGAGCCTCTGAGAAGACTTATTTGTAGAAATATTCATTTTACCTACTCAGTAGGTCAGCTTCATACTGTTACTTGTCTCATACCCAAAAGTTATGTTTTGTATTTAGGTCTGTCCAGAGTTCTCAGAATTGCTTAGGTATTTCATTCAAAGCCTATCTCTTGGAAAATGTCTAAAGAAGCTGTGGAGAAGGGACTCAAAAATGAATCCTATTTTTGGCTATACTAGGTTACAGTCTTGCTTTATGTCTATTTTTAACGAAATATACTTGGGTTCTTCTTTATAAATTCATAAAAATTCATCAGGAAAGGTTGAAAGTGTCCTTACATCAAAACAGTTAAAATATTCTGGAGGAGATAGCAAATGTAGGTTTCCCTCAGGCACAAAAGAGAATTTATTCAGATTTGCCACATCACAGTGCTGTTGCTTAAAAGCAGCCATGTCTTCCTCTTTCTATGCATTGAAGGAATGTGGCTCTGACTGTAGTTCTTTCACAAGTAAGACCTAAATGATAGAACAATGAGCTTTCTGATCATTACTGAATGATCTGAGTGCCAAGTTGTTAACTGGTTTTCAGGACTGAAGGCACATGCAGAAGAAGGTCAGTTGAACACTCAAGTAAAATTAAACAATTAAGTAATTAAACATATAAATAAGAACAGTTTTAGCACTTCAGTAGTCAGCATTAGTCTACCCAGATTTTTAGTAGTAGAGTTTGGACATTAGTATTTCAATTCCACTGAAGTCACTCTTCGGGTGCTTCAATCCTTTCTCTTGTTTTTTAATCAGGCTTCAAATTTATGTAGCTGTCCTACTAATGCAATCTTTCAGAAGAGAAAGTTCACCTAGGGCTTTCTAAATCTTACATGAGTATCATTACTCCTTAAACATCCTTCCTGAGTCGTGAATATGCAATTTTGCTTGAAGTTTTATGTGTCAGGACAATCATTTATTTGAACTGATGTTTTCAGTCTGGCACATCCTTCTCTGTCTTTCTACTCGGGAAAATTAGCATAATGTCTTTGAAAGATATCCAATAGAATCCTTAATTTATGTAGTGTCTCTTCATTTTCTGTTTGGTTTTAAAAGCTTATTGCAGTGTTAGAAGTAGTATAAAATCTTAATCTCTCGTAGTATGAAACTAATAGAATTAAATAAATATGCAATCTTTTTAGATATTTCTATCTACTTTTTATTTTTACGTGTCTGCCTCATTATATATATGCAGGTCCTTTAGTCTGTGTTTTGTGCCTTTTTTATTTAGAATTTGCTTCTTGAAGTAGTTATATATTGAATTAATCTCAGTTCTAGATATAAATTATATCTATAATACAAACAAATAAATAAATTAGTACTTTTGTTTGGATACATTTGTCTTGAAACTATGGTTTCAATAATTAATTTTAATTGTGATATTGCATAAAATTGGTTCTGAAAAAATTTTTAACTTATTCTAATGAATAAATAGCACCAAATTATAATTTATATTGAAAAAGCCAAACCTGATTCTCTGACATCTTCTCTTCCAAAAGAAAAAGTACATTTCTTTCCCAAAATACTTAGAGTATGTAATATGTATAGTTCTTAAGGAAAAGAGCAAGGGAAAATGTAGCACACCCTTCAATTGACTCCAAAGAGTATTGAAAATCATATTAATTCACATACGGAATGAGTAGGCTTGGAGAGAGAAACTTTTTAGTCTGGAAATTAGATGGCAGAGAACAGACATAACAGAAGTCAGTAAAACTGTGAACTAACAAAATGTTGGGGAAGGGAGAGCAGACAAGGGAAAGAGGGAAAAAGTGATAAAGAATTGAAATGTTGAAAGCAAGAGTTATGGAAAAACAACCTACATTTTGTATTATCAAGGCTTAACCTACACTTCTGTGGAATCACTAGGATAGTCTTTTCTTTTTTCTCCTAAGGAGAGCATCTCCTAAGTTACAAGTTGTTAATATACAGGTTTGGTTTTTTTCTTTTTAAAATTAAGTTCAATAGTACCGTGTCACTGTCAGAACCATAAATAATTGGTTTGTATCTCAAATGATCCCTAAGATTTGAGAAGCCTATTTTTATCTCTAGGTCTTACAATTTTTCTTACAAAGAATTTGAATGAGCATTTGGGGAGTGGAGATTGGAAAATTTCTCTCCACACACTCTCACAGATCTTCTCTTTGGGTTTTGCCATAGAAGATTATGCCTGTGCATGAGTAAACTTGGTGTCAGACCACACATAACATCTCTATTCATCTTTGTGATTAAATAAATTCCTAAAAATGTTGCCATACAAGGCACAGGTACAGGTACAAAGAACAGATTTGGCCACTCTGAAATACTCTCCATAATGCCCTTTTTGTAATGAGCCTTTTCTTCCAGACTCAATGGAGAGAGCAGTACCACCTGTCCTACGCATTTTACCATGGCGGTTAGTCTTAAGGTTTACGTTTAAAAAAACACAGAACGGTAGAAAGACTGATGCAGTGCTTAGAGGAAGCAGTGTCCAGCTGACATGAAGACGGACAGCGCTACAGCAGGCTTGTGAGAAATGCTGAGAGATAACTTGGAGTAACAATATATATGTTTGCAACAGAGAGTTACTCCTTCAGGCTATTCTATATCAGCCAAAGAATAGCATGCAAAATAAACTGTGCTGTGAAGATAGAAATCCAGCAGAGTTGACCAAAACCATAGAAAAATAAAAGCATCTAAAAGTGCATCCTATACCTGCTTTATCCATTTCAGTTTAAGCTATGTTCTTTTTTTTTTCCATTTCCCAAAGAAGTGAATATGTCATGTTATACATAGAATATAATTCCCAAATGCAGAATCCTAAAATATGACAAATTTAAGTCTTTCTATATGCTGATACCTGCAATAAGTATAATGCTGTCTGAAAAGAAATCATCTCAGAAACTTTTGCAAACACAAATGTATAACTCTGTGAATATTTGTATAAATAGGGACATGCCTCAGACAAGGAAGCAGGGATACTTGTTTTTACATATCTGTTTACTGATTTTTGCTATCACTGTGTAGATATCACTGTGAATTATACAGTCACTAAAAGATTTTACTCACACTGTTAATTTCTCCTAATCGTGGAGCAGACTAAATAAGGTGAACAGAAATAGCCATAAAAGTTAGAAGAATGTTCTCTATAAATGGCAAATATACTCTGAGTATATTGACTGTTCATATTTCTGAGAAATATTAATAATTAAGAGCTAAGTTTAGGCATCTAATTCATATGTTTAAATTTAAAGGTTATTTTTACTTCTGTTTCCCTTGTCAAAACAGGGAAATTCCCAGGTTCTGAGTCATGGTAAGGAGCAGGCTTTGTAAGTTAGGTGCTAAAAATAAGTATAGAGGAATGCCTCCTTTATTTTATAAATAACACTTAAACATTCTATTGTAATATTTTCTCAAATTATTTAAATCAGTTTTATGCACAAAATGTGAGAGAAATGAAAATATTAGCTTCTGAAATCAAAATAGTTATTAAAAAATTGTTTGAACTCAAACCACTTTCACTAACAAGAATAAAAGCACCTTCTGCATCACACTATTTTGAATTATTTGCTTTCTACTTTTCCTTTTTATTCACTTCTGACTTATCCATGAGAACTCAATATTTTCTAGTGTTCATCAATGACCACATTGAGTTGAGTATCATAATCTTCATTTGATTGACTACAGAAACATCTTGATCAGTCATTAATCACCTTTTTTTACATAGAACACCACATTTATGGATATTAAAAGTAAATTAAATAATAAATACAGTTAAAAAAATAGAAGGGCAAACATTTTAAAATTTAATGATGATATTTTTTAGCTACTGTATTAGTTGAAAACAAATCAAGAAAATGAAATAAATTTTAAATATTTGTTCAGTGTCATTTATCCAGGACATGCATTTTGGAAAACAATGAGAAGATTATGAAAATTCCACCTATTGCTAGCATAAAGTGAAATATATAATAGAACTTTTCCTGTGTTACAGCTCTCTCATTAGATTGAATTTATCAAGGATTAGTATGAGAAACATCAGGAGCAAGTATCAGAAATAAAAATATAATTAAAAATTCTGAAAATAAAGTGGCTAGTATTGTTACTTCCCTTTTAAAAAGTAATGTTTCCCATACAGAAAGGAATGCTGAATCCTGTCTTCTTTGCACTAGAGGTGAGTGTTCACCATAGCAACCTAAAAATGTGGTCCAAAAGCCATTTGAAAACATCTCAAGCATTAATCTCCCTAGTCTATATCTTTTAATTGGCACGTATTTGACTTCACTTGAAAGGAATGAAAATGGACTTGGCTCGTGTAATATGTTTCAGATGACAGTAGACAACAAGCTTGTGGAAAAACAGAGGTTTCAAAAAGGGCCTGATATTTAGTGTGAGTGGCATTAAAATAGAAGTGAAGTGCATTTATTTTTAATCTAGTATTTCATGCGCTTCAGGAAGAGATAGGACAGTGACAGCAGATTATATGCAGACAGCTGATTAGTGAGCTCTTAACCTATGTCAGCTTCTTCAGATTATTTTCTGCTGATGGTCTGTAATTCAGAAGAATTTCTTCCAGCAATATGTAAGAAGTGTATGGGAAAAGAAGTTCTCTAAAATAACAACAATAACAACAAAATAGAAAACAAAACTATGTCAATGCTACTAAAGTAAATGTCCCTTTGCACATAGAGTGCCTCCCAGATGGGATTTGTTTTGCACTGCAATTCAATGTGGAAAAAAGGTTTATACAAATTTTTTGGAACAGCTGTAATAATCAAAGAAATGAGAGGCAAAATAACTGCAGAATGTTTTTTGTATGTTCAATTTATTTCATGCAGACCAGAGCCATTTTATTTATTTTTTGTTCTTAAAGGAATTTTATACATCAAGTTATATTGAAGTATATAAAAACCCAGTAAAAAGCAGTCATTATAAAGGATAGCAAAGATTATTAATTTCTCCATCTTATGACTGGAGTGGCTGGCTCTGGCTCAGTCTGCCTGTTTGATCATGTCCAATCTCCAGGCTAGAACAGGCACTCCTGGGAGGTGAACCAGGATTAGCACTGAGTTGCCTGTGATGCTCTCTACGTTCCCGTGACTCCACAGTGTGTCACAGTGCAGTTAGTCCCAAAGTGTCTGTTCTCTGGTTTGGATCTAGGGGAGAAGCAGAAGGTGGGGAATGTAGAGGTAGACAAAAAGATAAACAGCAGGGAATTAGAAAATCTGCTTATTCATGCAATTATACACTCAGGAGTGGACTAAAGTCAAGGTATGGCCAGTGAAGCAACAGCACCCACAGACCCACAAACGGTGTAAAATGTAGATATTTGTCAGCTATTTCCAGGCTTTTCTATGCTCATGAGCTCTTCGTCTAGGCTATTAATAATCTCCACCAGTTGTACAAACTGAGTATTTGCTGATGATTCATCAGCTGCTGACCCTTTGTAAGCCATTATCCTCAATGAAAATAGTTGCAGACACAATTATGAATAAGCTGTTGAACTGACTGCACGTGAACCAGTTCAAATAGAATCCTGAGGCATTAGGTTGTATCATTGCCACGACTCACTTAGGATCTCCAGTTTATACCAAGAGTTGCTGTATCAGCTGTTTATGTGTGTCTTTGACACCCCATGGTATCTCAAATGGTGATACATGGCTGTGTTTAATCAGCTGAATCCCACCTAAGGTGTCTGCTTCAAATTGAGCTGAATGTCTTTCTAGGCTGTTCTGGCTAAACTATTATTTACAAAAAATGAAGTTTGGAAGCTGACTCACCTACATTAGGTTACAGAAATTCAGGTTTCATAATCAGAAATTAAAATCCATCCTTAGTCTCCTTTGGCATTTATGGTAAATTTTGTCATTGATTTAGGTAGCTATGATCTCCTTTAACCAGAAATAAACAAAACTGCTGCTTTTTTATGGAGTGTACTGTGAGAAAAGGATATTTCTGAGACCGTAAAACAGGGCACAAATCCTCTGTGTATGTGAATTTATCAATAAAAATTACGAAAAATACGTTAACAGAATAGAAAGCTCAGCAACTGCAATCAGAAATCACAATTCAGTTGAAGATACTGAACACTGTCAATCTGTATTGCTGTTATTCATTTGGTGCACTGATGCTGTATGCAAGTGAGTAAGTTATAAAATATGGGGGGTTACATGCACAAGAATTATAACAGATTTATAGACCAAGGTAAAACATACTAACTACTGTCAAGTAACTTACATGACATAAAGTATTACAGAAGACTATATTTGAAATAATGTTTATACCCTTTAACTTATTTTTCATAAAATCAAGCAAGTCTTCAGTATCTAATTATAGCTGCAGGATATAATTAGATACTGAAGACAATAATATCAATTAAAATCAGTGTACAGTTAAACTGTGAAATGACTGGCAGTTAGATGTTCGTGTGGATTGCCCCACAGATCTGTTAACAGGCATATTAAATAAAATGTCAGTGTTTCCCATTTACTGTAATGAAAAGCATCACAAGAAGTTTTAAAAATATTGGGGCTTGTTATGCCACGTTAAAATAAATCATGAATAAAAATAATAGCACCTGGTCTGCGCAATGAAGGCAAAAAATTGGAAGTTTACCATAAGGAATTCTGACAACATTGTGTTTGCTTTCAGTGACACTTTTGCCTTTATCTATTGAGCAGGAATATTGGATACCATTATATGTACCAATGTCAAAGTCTTCTAAGCATATATTATGAATAAGAGTTTTATTTGCTCATATTTTAGACCATTTTTACATTTATCATAAGTTGCAAAAAGAAGCATAAATGTGTTCACAGCATAAACCTTGACAAATTTCAACAAAAAATCAATACCTTCTTTTTCACAAGGCTTTTAAAGAGAGGCTTTATTCGTGAAGATTTTACTGAAAAGATTAGTTCCATATGAATAGTTCATTTAATTGACGTAATTTCAGTTTTATCTTGTACTTTGATCTAGCAGAAAGCTTTCAAAAAGATGACAGTCACTTAGGGAAATCTAGTGTCAGGAAGATATTACAAGTCAAGGTAATTTCTTAAGAGAAACAAGTGTGCTTATATGCTGATAAAGAAATAGTTTAACAGGTAGGGATTGAGTTTTCAGTCCAAGAATTTATATGTATTAGTCAAATGGGTATTAAATTGCTTAATAATTCAGAACTTTTCAAACTATTAAGAAAATATTCCTACAAGAAAATGCATAAAGAACCTTTGCTGAGAAGCAACTGCTTATCATAAGGTGACTTATTACTGCAAAACTTTGATTCACTTCAGTACCTCGACAAGGGCATCTTGTGTGAGATTCATAATGACAAACTTTGCTCAGAAATACTGTTGATGAAAATAGGCAAATACATGCCACAATGACATTCAAGAAAGAATGACAGGATCCCTAATGAAAACATTAATGGCTTTTGCGGTTCTTTAAGCTGCAATCTTGATTGAAAAGGCGCATTTGATTTTTATTCCTGTTTGAATCATTCAGATTCTACTACTACTATAAATATTGAGACCTAATTTAAAATATATGGCTGAAACCTGTTGGAACACCTGAACTGTTTTATTTCCTAAATATAAGACTCATTAATTTCCTATCAATTTGTTTAAATATCTCTATGACCCTTATCACTCCTTGCATAGCTGCTGTCAGCTTTTTAAGCCTATGGCACTTCCACTCTGTGTTCTGACATTACTTTAATGTTGTGAAGTATATGTTATCTCTAGTCTACTGAAAAGAAGAATTTATAAGGATGTTTTCTTAAAAACACAGAAAAAGACAATATTAGTATTTTTCAGCAAAAATCTAATACATTTGAAATCTTGGTTCCATCATTCAAGCAAATCTCTCATGGATTTCAGAGCTCAGTTCTGAATACTTTTTCCAATGGAGCATTTAAACTACTTCATAAAGGAGCAATAAATATTGAAGTTTGACATAAATAGTTAACTGTTACAAGCTTGATTCTACCTACTGAAACTATTTTTAAGTATTTTGTGACTAATTTTTCCTTTTGCATCAATTCCTCTCAACCAAGTCAGACAAAAAGAAAAGGTACTTGTTTTGCTTTATTTATTTTAAATTCTGGATACCTTCACCTCCCTGAATTTATGTGAAACCATTTATTATTGTCCTTTTGAGAATCTCTGTTGAGTATCTTAGAAGCTCTTAGTATTCATAGGACCTTGTCATGCTTGTTTACTAAAATGTAATTAAGGAGAGAAGTCTGCAGGTTTGATAGAATTTGTTTTCAGATAAATCATCAACTCTGTCAGAGTAAATTAGGCATCTCATCCTGAACTTGAGATATTTCAATTGGAACACTTACGCTGTTGGTGAATGAGACATTTCTGTCAGGAATGTTCTATGTGTGTGGCTCTAATTGGTCCAGTTCACATTAATGCATGAAAGAATCCTTTGTCACTCTTCTATCCACAAGTTGCACAAAGAAATATGGCAAACCCCTCATTTCTCCTGTTTGCATTCATCTCAAAACAGAAAGGAAAGATAAACAATTTTGACCTTTTTTTTTTTTTGACAGAACACAATTTAAATAAAACCAACGTCATACCCAGAATATATCAGAATAAAATGTTGTCTTCTCTTGATGTATTTGCAAAATAAATGTTAGAAGAGAGAGCACTTGAAGTAAATGAAAATGCAAAGGATCGATTTTTTTCTTAACAAAAGGAGATTAAATGCAGCATAACTGAATCCATCACATGGCCCATTCAGTCCAATATCCTGTTTGCCATATTATGCGAGCTTGTTCTAGGAAAAGCCACTAAACCCCAAGTAACATAAGTATGATGAGATTACATACAACTTTCCAATTTACAGAAAATAACAGCCAAGAACAACACTGAAAATCTCTGCAAAAGCTCTAATTTGCTATAAATAAATGTTCTAAGCAAACACAAAATAAGGCTGATCCTGTTATGCATGTGAAATGAGAAAGACCATGAGACGAATCCCATCCGTTTGCAATCATGAGCTCTGTGTGCTCTCTTGAAAGTTGTGTAGCTGATTTTTGGTGGTTTGTTGTTTGGGGGTTTTTATGAGTTCTCCTTTGTATCTGACCATCCAATTACTCCATGTTCCATCTGACCAAGGTAACAGAGGTAGCTTGTATATACTGGTAAAAACTATGGGAGCTGTAGTAAATTGGAAAAGAAAAAAAAAGTCATAGAAATTTAAACCTTGCTGTATCCTAAATCACATCAAGCTCATCATTAACCCAAACTTTCCCCAAACTTAACTCAAACCCAAGGGTGGTTTAGGGAGTTCTATTATGAATCTGCTCTTTGGCTAGGCATGATACGTAGTAAAAGCTGCACTTTTTTCATGGCCAGGATGATCCTTAACACATCACAGCTATGTTCCGACATTGTTGTGCCTGATCCAGTAAATCTCCCAAAACACTGTATACTATGGCATTTAAGTTTGCCCAGAACTTCTGATTCATCCCCATAGATCAGGTTAGAAGAACAAAGCAAGAGATGAGGTAGCATATCCTTTTACCATATAAATGAGTGACATCAAACAGGGAAAAATTACATATTCATACCACAAGAAGTATCTGTTAGCAATGTGCTCATATGCATAACAAAAAACACATAAAATATTAGCAGAAGTAACTGCAATAAATATATGTAAAACATCTAAGAAGATTCCACTAAACTATTTTCTAAATCTGTTCTAAATGTAGTTTTGCATGTTAGCATTTCCATAATTTGTCTACAAAATGAAACATGCTAAGTTTTATTTATTTAACATATGGAGAGAAAACACTTGAGTGCCAAACAGTTTTAACAGTGAGAAAAAACACTGACTTTCAGTGTTTGATTCATGTAGACAAATTAATTTGAAATTAGAGCATAAGGCGTCCAAGCTTGTGAATTCAAAATATCATGAAGGTCATGTCCTGTCTTTCATAGCTTATTTGGGGATACACACCAAATTATTGCAAAATTTAGTTTCCAATCCATCTGTCTTTTGCTTAAAGTGTTAAATATTTATAGAAAATAAAGATATTTCAAAAGAAAACGAAAAGGCAGTGGCTTAAATTTAACAAAGTCCCTTGGCGCAATTGCACAATTTTCACTGCATTCATCTCTGATTCACGAAGGGTTCCCAGACCGCCAAGCAGTTAAAACCATGAAAATTGAAGTGAAGCACATGTTTATGCCTTCATTGGATAACACTGTTACTTAACACATTGTGATAATTTTATTAAAACTCTGATAAGGCTAAAGTAATTTAATGTTCAGTTAAAATAAATGAATGCTGAGTTCAATCCTTGCAGAAACATTCTAAACAAACCGTTGATAAAATAGCTACAAAAAATACTACAACCTTCAGGTTTAAAAAAATAATATTAAAAATTCAGGTTTGCTTACAGAACCATTCTCTTGTCTTTTTTATTTTCTTCTTCTTCCACCCCTGAATCTTTGTATAAGACTGATAAAGTTGTTTCATTATTTACTTAATAACAACAGCAAGCATGTCACCATATTCTTGGCATTGTGGAATTTTTTAACATTTTCTCTTTGTTTAATATCAAGGCAGATTCAAAGTCAAAGAATTTTAGCTTCAAATATTACTGGAGTTCAAATAATACCGAAATTCTAGGTTGACTAGTTGTGACTTGAAATTGTAAGACTGGACACTGCTTTTAGAGTAAAATGTGTTGAATTTGCTGCTGTTACTCTAATTTTTCATCATATGAATGTCAGTCAAGTTCTTCATGTTCAACTAAAACATTTCTCTATCTGTTTTTCTCTTACTAATTAAAATAAAGGGTTTATCTGCTTTCAGATGTGTATTGATTTTATGAAACTATTTCCAGCCTGGCATTAAAATCCATTGCTTAGTATTCCTCTCTGTAAATCTGGTTAACAAATCACTAATCTATGTTAAATAGTTTTCTTATATAAGCCCCTATAAGGGAGCTTTTGCACCTTTTTTTCCTGTTCTTCTTCCTCCCCAGTACACTCTGATTCATTTCTCTCCTTTTCACTGGTCCTTCTCCTGAACATCTCATAAAAAATCTGACACGTGGCCACAGTTTCTTTAAAACAATCCTAGAATATTCTTTCTCCTGCATCACATAACATCCTCTACCCTTGTAGCAAATAAGCCCCTGTGTTTTTACAGGTAGGCAGAATTCCTTCTCTGTTTCTCTTTGCAAACACCACGTTAGCAATATCTGAATTATTCTCCCTGATGAACCTAAGGGCAGCTGATTTAGTGGTTTGGGCTTGCACTGGTCAGGTTGCTCGGGCTCTCAACAGCCTTTATTACTTGATAAAGGAAAATATTTTTTAATATCTGCAAGAAGTATACAAAGCGTAAACAAAAATATGATCAGACTGGAGAAAAGCGTGACTTAAAATTAAAGGAAGGGCAAAATTAGTTTTTCATTACTTTATGAGAAAGGCTTCTGAAAGAAATAGATTTTTATTTGTCATAATTTTTTATTCATCTTGTCCAGAATGGGTAACACATAATAGGCTTAAATTCAAGCAAAGCAGATTAAATAAACTTTATAATAGTATGAATGGGGAAACAAACAGATGTGTTTCCCTAAGCAGTTGTGAAGTCTCTGCCATTGTCTTTGAAATGACACTCAAAATCATCAGAAATATAGTACAAATCACATTCTTTGTGTGGAGTCAGAAGATGGGATAGGTGACCTGTTAAGGTCAGTGCTCTATGGTTTTAGGCCTGAAATTTAATTAAGAAGAACATAATTGGAAGAAGACAGTGTTATATCATAACTGCTGCTTTTATAAGCAATATTGCTTGTAGTCGGAGAATGATTATTACAGACTGAAAGAGTGAAGTGGTTTAACACCTGCTGGAATTTAAACTCCAAATAAGACACTCCCCTTCTCCTCTCCCCCTCCTGTGTTGGAGGAACAAAGGCAGCGACTACAGTTTGAGATAGCAATTTACTGAAAGCAAACAGCAACAGAAAAAGAACTCCCCATAACAGCAACAATGTTAGTAACAAAAGTATACAGAGGAGAAGGTGCTTTACACGCAAAAGGCATTCACACCTTCCCTCAGTTCCGCGTTGCTGGCAGGATGGATGGTGGATGTCCCTGCAGCTCGACAGTGACATATGGCTGTTCCTGAGGCAAGGCAAAATGATGGGTGCTCTCCGCCACCAGAATTCCCCATCCCCGAGTCTGCGATAACAGAAAATAATGAGAAAAAAACCCAGACAGCTGGATCATCTGCATTGTGCTGCTTGCTTTTCCGGACTGGTCCGCTCTGCTGGTTCAGTTCTACATGGTGCTGCTGCTTTGGTCTGCTCTAGGCATCCAGTCTGCTGCGCTCATGCTCAGCTTGGACTCGGCTCCTCTCAACTCCGTTTGCCACTGCTTTGTTCCCTGTGGCTGCTTCTGGTTCACCACTTTTGAGAGCCAAGTCTTGGAGCCCCTCTTGGCCATGTTTGCCGCATCTTGGAGGAACAGGAAGGGATGGTTGGCATTAGCGGAGGGACAGAGTCAGCAGTGTTGGTCCTGAGAATCCGCAGCATTATCACAGCTGGCACCTTTCCTGAGCAAAGGAGGGAACAGAACGGTGCGGTTGCGAGGGTATGCTGCTTTTCTCTGCCCCAAAACCATGCTGCCCAGCAATGAAGCTCCACCCCCTGCAAGCAAATTTAGGACATTTAGGAAGGGCTCTCTGAGGTCACATGGTCCAACCTCCAGCTGAGCAGGCCTGACTGTGAAGGTATGTCAGGTTGTTCAATCCTTTTTGCTGATTTTTAATATCTCTAGGAGTGGAAATTTTGTAGCAACTAATTCCAGTGTTTAACCACCCTCACTGAGATATTTTTTCTTATAGTTGGCATTTACCTTGTGGAGTAACCAGTCTCTTTAATGCATACCCAAAAGCATCTATCTTGTCTATAACCACCACAAGGTATCTAAAACCAGAAATTAGATTTTCCCTGTCACTGGAATAATGTTTGACTTTCTATATATAGTACTGAATATCCCAAGTAAGTGAGGACTAATGATTATCTGCCACATGTTAAATTGATTTCAATATAAAATTACAGCTTAACCCAGGTGATTATTGAATGAGTTTGTCCAATTCTGAAAGTGATGTGTCTTACTAAACTTAAAGCTAACTCTGAAACTTAACCCTTTAAGACTGCTGAGAATTTCTCAGAGATCCAAGGGAAACTCATTGGCTTACAAGCAGGTGATTTTCTTGAGTAGCTGATAAACTATGAAACAATCCCTAAACCCAAACGACAATTATTTATTACAGAATCTTTTTCCATCTTTCTCCCCTGAGATCACGAAACATTCAAATCATTCCAAAAATAGAGGTCATATGTCTGATATGTTAAAATTGAACAGCTGCCAGGTATGCTGTGTAGAGCAACCCTGACTTGAGGTCTGTTAGCAGCATTCGTTTGATAGAGAAGTTCTTCTATAAACAGTTACTGTAACACGATTAGTTTGTCCACAGCTTTAGCTTAACTTGTCCAAATAACTGATGACTTCTTGTGTAGAAGGGGATAAAGGTCTGACAGACTTTTATTCATGTTCTGTTACTGGCTTCTGACTTTTGTAACAGATACTAGTAGACACTTCTTAATATTGTGGATTGAAATAAAAAACAAACCCTTTCAATCAGAATATCATGACACAGGACACTGTCCATGTAGCAAGAGAAAAAAACAAGAATAAATTATTTGTAAATTGTTAGGAGAAAAAACTAACTCAAAGTGCTAATTTACATCTTACTTGTGTATTAGACTATTATTGAAGAAAAAATAAACATTACTGTAAATGACAGACACATGACTACTAGAAATTTCTGAAAACAGGACATTCAGAACACATTTTTACAAGGCATTAAGAATATTTAAGTATCATTTTAATTTGTAAGAACCAAGGAACTACTCTAAATTGCTTTATATCTGGTAGAATCAGGCCTCCTTTTTGGTACTTTTCTTCCCCTATACATTCTATAGAGTGATTGTTCTGCTTTGTTGATCTGTCTTTATCTTTTTTTAATTACATTAATTTCTTTCAGAATAGTGCCGTTTTCATTGTCAAAAGTTTCAGAACTCCATTACCTGTGGTTGTATTACTTATGTCACATATCTGAATGTGATATTTTTGAAGTCATAAAAAAATTATGTCTTGAAAATCAGTATTATCAGCTACAGGTGTGAATTCTTGTCTGACATGTTAGAAAAGACTCTGTAGTTGTTGATACAATTAAAAGAATTAGGGTGATTATTTATAATTGCAAAAGCTGCTCCTGTTCAAGAGTAAAACTGATGTAATTGTCAAAAGGACTTGAACATTTTTATGTGTTCTGGATGTAGTAAACAAAAAAATTAATTAAACAGCTATTAGAAAAGCAAATACTAAAAACTGTGGAGTGACATATATCCTCTAGAAATAGAAATAGCAAAAGTTTGCTGACTACTGTTTATTTTCTAGTCCATACCATTCCATACAATGCACAATGAGGGAAAATAGTAGCTATTATTACAGGTTAGGAGGAAGAGCTATTAGTACCTTTAAAGAAAAATTGTCTGTTCATAGGAGCTCTATAAGTCATCCCCTACTGCTCAATTTCTGATGTCCTCCTGTTCTGAAATAAAAATATCTAACCTGCTCCCTTCCTTCTGCTCTGGAAACCTTTTGAATTTGAATTGAATTATCAGTTTTCTCAGATCTATGTGCTAATTCTCACTGTCTGGGTACAATATCATTATATAATAAAAACAGCTGTAGGTATTTAAAAGATGCTACAAAAATGTCTTTCATAGGCATTCTTTCAAAGACAGAGAAAGAGAGAACATGACATAAGAGAGAAATTTGTATCAGGCTAGCATGTGACCAGTAATAAGGCAGAAATTAAGATGGTGAACAGTTCTTAGACTTATGCAGTATTTTTCATCTCTGCTTCTGAAAATACTCTGTTAAGAGTATTTTCTGAGAGTATATATTACCACTGTAGTGATTGAAACAAAGGCTTTCAGGTCTTAGTAGTCAGGCTTACTATGCCATGAACTGGATGCAGATGTAACTGGAAATTTGAAATATAATTTTAATGTAACACAGGCTATTCTTTACAAATACAGGTTTTCTATGTTTCTATCCCAGTGTCCAACACTAAGCCAAGAGGCTATGTGGGTGATAGGATGCTTACACTGAAAGAGTCGCTGTCAACAGCTCAATGGCCAAATGGAGACCAGCGATGAGAGATATTTCTCAGGGGTCAATGGAGGAAATGGCACTGTGCAACATCTTTGTTGGTGACAGGGACAGTGGGATCAAGTGCAGCCTCAGCAAGTTTGCTGATGACAATAAGCTGGGTGTTGCAGTGGACACACTAGAGGAAAGGGATGCCATCCAGCAAGACGTGAACAGGCTTGAGAGGGGGACCTGTGAGACTGCTTTGAGGAAAACAGCGATCATCCCTGTAGTTCCTGGGGCTGACATGGAGGTGGCTTAAACTCAAGGGTTAAGCTATTTTTTATGAGGAGGTCATCCTATTCAAGATCATCCTGTATAAATACATCAGCTTTCCCTTTTTTCATCAGTTTTGGAGCTGCAAAATTGTGGTTTAAAGATGCAGCATTTGTCATTTGATTGTGCAAGTGGGTCCTACAGTATGCTAGTATTTGTATTTTGTATGTAAAAAGTGGATTATATGTCTGAGAAAAAAGAGATAACCTACTGAGATCAAATACCAGAGAATATCAATGAGATTCCATGTTTCATTTTTATATACTGCACAGTAGTCTTATCAAGCAAGTGTAATGGAGAAATAAATGCAATTTTTTAGTGAGTAAATTATTTCCTTTTCTTCTCATCTTTTTATTTATGACAATGATTAAATTTAATCAGAATGAAGCAGAATTTGCTTTAATTTTTTTGCAGCATGCTGTGTTTCAAAGGCTAAAATTTATTTCACAAGACTGCTTCCACTAACTAGCTGTCACAGATCACAGGAACAATGCTTTTCTCTGACCTCATCTAACTTCTGTGTAGGAATCTCTATGTTCAGAGAAAGAATAAAAAAAAACTTTTAATCAAGAGTCAACATGAAGAACTGATGACTCAGCATATGTTATCTAGATACCATGATTAACAGAAGATGAAAACTATCTTTATGTTTATACCATTTTATCATCAGTTCTCCCTAAGTTCTTTTCCTTCAAAGGTATGTTTGTGTTTTAAAAACACGTTTTGATTTATTGATTCATAAATTATAGTATTTGGTTAAAAATACAGGGCCTTTTATATGAGAGCAGTCTCCAAAGACTATATGGGGGTTGCAAACACAGCAGTGATAGCATTTTAATGCAAAATTAGTCTGCTATTTAGAATATTCTCTCTTGTTAATATCTCCATAAGTCTTTTGTCTGACTGACTCCAGAGCCAAAAGAGAGGTTTTGATAACTTTCAGCAGGTTCTCATTTTATTTCCAAGCCTTTCCCTCCCTAAAAATTTCCATTGAACATTGTAATAAAACGTACCTGTACAGGAATTCTACTAGTGGAATATGTTAAAAGGATTTTATTTCTTTTTCATTACTAGATTTTTCCCCTTATTTCACACTGTCATTACCACAGGTCTCCTGCAGGCTGTCTGTGTCCTTTTTACACTTCTACTAAAACATTTTATGGCATCTGAGTAGCTGATACAGAGAGACTTCAGAACCTTGATGTTATTAAAATTCACGAGTACTATTATATCCTGAGTAAAACACTGCATTTTTTTTAAATTTAAATTTTGCTTAATCATACAAGTCCTAGACAGAGCAGTGAGGGGGAAAATTTATGAAAAGATATCTTTCTGAAAGGATTTCTTCAGCAACATGTACCATACATATACACAAGTATGTGTTCAGATTTTGTTAATATTGTCACAGATAAAAGTTCCAAATCTGCCACATTATTTCTGCTTTTTCTTCCATTTTCCAAAAAATAATCACTGTTTACTGTAGGACCTTGAGGATGCCAAGTACTTCAGATCCTGCAATCTTTCTATTATTGTATTATTTTGAAGTTTCCTTTGTATATTAAAATATTCTATTAAACAGAACATTAAGTAGCTGTCTTTCCTGTATCGTGTTTCCTAGCATGCTGATGCTCAAATAACAGACTGTCTACTGCTCTAGGACTTTTACATATGTATAATACAAAGAGATCACCAACTGTTTGTATTTACAACATCCTGAGAGACAAGGTGGACATTGCAATATACAGGTGAAATCATGGGAGAACATAGGATATGGAAATATAAACTATCACTGCTTCTTGTACTTCTTCTGTATGAAGGAAATGTAGTTTAAAGCCGGGTGCTTTTCAGCTGTGCCTTTTTACTTCATGAACTTTATGAGTTCCTGAGCAAGCTTTTAGATGGAATATATCAGGTTACATAACCTTAATATGTTCTTGCATATGGAATTTCTGATAGCACAAAATAAGTTATGGAGAAATAGTTCACAGCTTTCACAGCTTTCCTTTCCCTATACTCCACCAATTCCTTTAAAAGAAATATTTTAGGTAGGATTACACCCTATCATTGCTTTACGTTGAGGATAGTTTGCCTGTCATGCCTCTACTATTGTAGACACCCTATACAAAGGGAGCCTTCTGTATTTACTTAGCATTATCACCTTGTTGGCACAAAAATAGGGCAGTAAGTAGAAATGGGAGCAAAATGGCTTATTATAATATATGCAGAGTAGGTAAGAAAAATTATGATGATTTTAAAAACTGAATCAGGGAAGTTGATTATGTTTTCTCTTAATATTCTGAAAAATAGCAGGTAAAAATCCAGTTCTCTCAAGTTCTCTGGTTAATTTCATGGGACAGGATCCTTTCTGTATTGTCCCTTCCAAAGTCATAACTTTCCAGAATATGTGTATCATTCTTTATCCATTTACATGGCAAAATCACGTGGGCTTTTAGTCCTTTAGAGTCAGTGGAGTTGATGTTACAGAGTCTTACAGTCTTTTTAATTTTGTAAAGAAAGGTAGAGTAATACTTATGCCAAATAATGGTCATGGCTGATTTTAAGTAAATATTAGTGGTTTTCTTCAATAAGAGGTCTCATAATTGATCACCAGGCAGTATCAGAAGAAATTTGCAAACAACTAACTGTTTACTCTGACACAAAGCTAAAACTAAAAGTCTTTATCCTAATCGTTAGCAAGCTCAATTCAGCTTGCAAGTAAGACTAGAGCAACCTCTTCCTGTTTGCTAACAGTTGTCTTCCCTTGATACTTTCTAAACAGCTTAACAACTGTTATTTTTAGCACATTTCTTCTTACCAGTTCTTCTTCCTTATTTACATATGTCACAGTAATAAAGGTAGTAAACACTGTTCTCAAAAAATAAAAAAGTAAACAAGTACTTTCCTGTCATCTAGTTCTTTATAATGATCAGTGAGATATCAAATGTCTCTTACCAGAACTTTTACTTTAGATACCTTCTTGATGTTTCTGTGGTACAGAGACCATTCATCAGCCAATAATGCTCTAAGATAAAGTACTAGTAGAATTTATGTAATTCAACTAAATAGAAATAAATTATAAGTACCTCCTTTTTGATGATGTATTTAATAGGTTAAAAAGTACTAATAGTGAATCATGTTCTGTGTATTATTGAAAAAGAAAAATATCAGATAGGAATGATATGGTGGAGGGGTTATATATCATGAGACACATTTGAACCACGAATCCTCTCAGGCAGTTGCATCTTTGAGAGAACTTTATGACCCTTCTAGGTTTAATCAAAGAAATGGGCTATCAGTGCATAATCAAAATTACTTACTATTTCAAGGTGAGGTCTGAACACATTAGTTTTAGATTGCTGATTGAAAGTACCATTTCACCACAATCATCCTCTCAATCGTTTTATCAAACTGTTTGATAATATGGTTTACTTACGGAATAAACATCTGCCTTCATGACATATATATGAGAATAGATAACCCACCCTGTGAGTTCTGGTTTAAAATGCATATCTCCAATGATGGTATTGATCTGTATTCTGTACACAAACCTTTATGCACATAACCACAGTCTAAAATGAATTAAAACCCTGGTTTATTTAGCACAGTTGAAACAACCTGTTAAGTAACACAAGAGTTAATTCTGTATTTTCACCTGAAAAATTGTACTGCCTCTTTCCTTTATAATGATAGATACCTGAAGTTATCAGAAAGGACAAAACACATTATCATGGGTACAACAGAACTGACATGTCATTAAACTGCTCCTCATCAACTAATTTGGGAACTGATTGAATAAATACAGCAAAAATCTTTTCCACCTCAAAGGAAGGAGCGTTAATTCTACAGCTACTGTTGATGGGCTCATGTCTAATTGAAATAGGCAACAATAATCAGGTATACTGTTTTATAGAGCTTACTGAGATAATAAGCAGCTTTTATATTGTCATTTTCAAGCCATGCCAATCTCTCTTTCTTGAGTAATTTCTCATCTATATCAGTATGCAGATGTGTGGGCTGGTGATGTCCTATACAGGTGGTTGTAGGTTTTTTGTGTCAATATTTTCACAGTATGGTAGTCCATTTTTATCTGTGATTGAGGTTGTATTTTTCTTTCTATCAGGAGATTTCTTTCTTCAATTATTCAATGATACTGAAGCGGTACCTTTTAGATTGATATTACACATTAAGAACTGGCACCAAAGTCAGTTCAGGGTACTTATAGGCTGTATTGCAAATATATAAAAATAAAAAAGTATAAAATGGTAAATAGATAAACAAAGGTAATTTTTAAAATCTGATAGTAAAAACACAATTGTTGTGCTTTATTTTAAAAAAGCAAGAGAAAGCACACCAACAAATCTTCCTTAAAACTTCTATGTAAACAATTATTTTAAGGGAAATTTATCAGTCTTCTAACTGAAAAAGTAACTAGTTTTGTTTAGAGGCGTTATAAATTTAATTTTTAAAAATGTTATTATTGTTGTTGTTTTTATTATTATTTTTACTTCTTCCCATGAAGGATAACAAAACATGTACAATTTTTATTTATTTCTAAAGGTCCATGTGGCTACAGGCTCTTTCTACATTTCATACTTAATAAAGATTCTCATAGGAAGAATATTTTTTTGTAGCATTTTTAACATTTTGATGGCCCAAACCAATATGGAAAAAGCATGAAATTTTCTAATTAATTTGAAGTAGTTTTATTTAGAGTCGACTCCTAACCGCACACTGAAAGTAGCTCTTTTAGAACATATTTCAAACAGGCCATCTTTCAGCAGATCTATAGTAATTATTCATTCAGTGATATTTTTTCTGAAATTACGATTGAATTTCAGATTTATCAAAAAAAAAAAGGTTGCTTATCAGGTCTTTTGAGGCATGATGTAAAGAATGCCATTGTGGACTTACAGGATATTTTCTGTGATAAGAGAGACCTATCTATGTTTTCAATATTGCCTCTGCACTGCCTCAAAAAATTACTTTGTATAGAAAATATGTTAAAGGAGTCAGGAGAACTTATTCTTCCATGATAAGGAATAGGCTTTTTCTGACTTCTTCTTTATGTTTTTTTTCTTGTACTTGTCAGGGCATGGAGAGAATGAGAAATCTCAACTTTTATCATGACTTAGACAGCTTTCCAAAATGTCCAATAGTTAGCTTCCTCAAGGAGTATTGAGAAAAGAGCATCATGTTTCTGGACTCAGAAATCTCTGGGACTTTTAAGTCAGATGCTGATGGACTTAGGTATTGCAAACTGGTAGTTCCAAAGACAAGTATTCAGGATTACACCACAGCTGAATGTCAGACGTACATGTGTGACAGTGTAATGCGCCTTTCATGCATTTGGCATTTCAGTCTCAGACATGATTCATGACAGGTGCTCTTTCTCCTGGGCTGCAAACATAGAGTACTTCTTCCCGTCTGCAGTTGTCTACCACAGGAAAGTGGTCTCTAACTAGAAGAGAGTAAGTTTTGCAGCAAGAAGTACAACTATTTGAAACCACAGATACACATTTAAGAATGTAATTTATTCTTTCTACAACTGCATTCTATATAGCTGCATCTGATTTGGGCAGTGGTAGAACAGTCAGTGTGATGGTACTGAAAATGCCATTTTGATGAGAAAAGGGAATCAAATTATTTTCCCTTAGGTTTTGAACTTCTTATGCTGCTAAATGCAAATTTCTCTATAGAAATAATTCTAGTTGAAGCTGAATGAAGTTTTACTACATGTCACACCTCCACCCTCTTTCTGCCCCTAGTATTCTGGGATAATATTTGAAACCAAGCATTATCCATTGATAGAAACACCAATCTCCATTGGCATTCCAGTGCTCCTGGCATTGTTTTTTATTTTTCTGGAATTAAGTTGTGAAGCCCAGAAAGATAAACTATATAGTGCAATATGCAAGAACTCAAGGCAAAAAAAAGCTACTGAACAAGGGAAGAAGAAATCGCTTGGTTTTCCCCAAAGGCTTTTTTAAAGAAGCTTTGGAAGTTTCATTTTCTCTGATAATTAAGGATCACATCTAGTCCTTCTTTCTATTAAGGAAAGCAGGACAACATAAGAATGCATGGATTATTAGTAGTATGTTGACAGCCTTTTTTATTTAAAGTACATATAAATAACAAATATTTACCCAAATCAAATGATCTTTAAGCAAAGTGTTTAAATAAAGTCAAACAGTGCCAAAATGCTGAGCATTAATGTTACTGTGGGCTACAATTCATGTCTTCAATTATTTTCTCCTCAGGACAGCCATAACTTCTGCAGGAAAGGAAATTCAAGAACACATCTTGAATTTTATTTATTTCAGGACATGTTCAAATCACAAGGGAACAGAATTGCATGCCTTATTTGAAAACTTGTGGGAGCCTGATTGTTAAGAATCAATAGAACTTATTTTTTCTTTATGATGACTTGAAAAATCAGAGACTGCTTCTACTTCTCTTAGATGTAAAAAATAATAAAATAAAAAAGCAATTTGGGAAGGAAAAGTACCACTTACAACACCTGACCAGGAACATGTAGATTTTTGCATTAAAAAGAGATGGATTTATTGTAGAGGTTGTTACAGAAGTCTCTCAACTTTTTTGCATTACTTTTTAAATAAAGAACTTGTAATCAGTTTCACTTTATTAAAATTGAAAGTTTAAATCTAATTACTTTGACATATTAAAAAATGCAATGAGTAGCTACGTATAACTAGAGATACTCCCTCTGAGTAAGTTGATTTATAAATATGTTTAAGCATCCTCTAATTATTTAAAAATAGAAATGAAAAATTTTCCTGTTGATTCCCAGGGTAAAAGAGTAATAGTTGTTTAGTCTATAGGTTAGCTGCACAAATTCCTTAGGGTAGAATTTGGCAAGACATTAAAGCACTTGAACTCAAATATCTGTATGTTAATGTCTACACGTGGAAGATGTCTAAGCTTCCCTTAGGTCAATACAATGTCAGGCAATACTCTAAATTGAGCCTAGAACTCCATTTACCTCATCAACCAGCAGCAATGCAATTCCTTTGCTTAAGCATATCCTGGGGTATCTGAGAATGGAATTGTCAGATATGGCAAAAGACCTGTTGAAAGTCGCCCACTTTTGCACAATGAAGTGAATTAACTGAGTAAAGTAACTATGCTGCCTGCATACATGTGATTCGGGTGCCTTGGTCTCCTCCTGAACTTCAGCCCAATGAAGCTTAAATCCTACCATGTGATTTAAGCAGATCACAAATCCCTGAATTTACCATTATACGGTAGGAAACACCCTTGGTTTTTTTCTTTGTTTGTGAGTACACAATACACTTGTGTAACAAACAACCCGAAAATAGTTGTATAAAAAATAAACAACCTTCTGGGTAGACGTATGAAAGTGGTAGACTGGGCTGCAGTCCTTCAGGATAAACCTGCTCCTATGTGGGAAATCTCTGCCCTAGCATCTGAAGCATCTGGTTTGTGGGGTTGTTTCTCACACTTTCTGACCTCCCTCCTCCCTCACTCTGTTGTGCAGGTTTTACCCTTCCTTACATACGCAGTCCCTGAGGTGTCCCTGCCCCGGTGGGTTCAGCCCTTCCATGGGTGGTTGGATCTGGCTGGAATCGGCTGTGTCTGGTTGGGGCAGCACATTAGACATGCACCGGAATTGTGTCTCTTAATTTGCCACATAGAGCAGCTGCTCATACAGACATATTCTCACATAATGAAAAAATAAAAAAAAAAAAAAAACATTTGCCAGATATTAAAGGTGCAGAATTTCTAAACTTTTTGTTTTTTCAGCTGAAACATGAAGCATTTGCTAATGTTAATGAAACAGTTGATTTGATGAATTTTCTTGCAGCGAAGTAGCAAATTATTTCCAGAGCACTTTACGTCACATTTAGCTTTCCATCTGTTCTTACTTTAGGTGGGTGTCGTGGTCTAACCCCAGCCAGCAAACAAGGCCCATACAGCCACACACTCACACCCACCAGTGAGATCAGGGAGAGAACTGGAATGGTAAAAGATAAAAAACTCATGAGTTTAGATAAAGCAAAGCAAAGTTTAGAAAAAGCAAAAGCTGCACACACAAGCACAGCAAACCAAGGAATTAATTCACTGCTTCTCAAGGGCACGCAGGTGCTCAGCCATCTCCAGGAGAGTAGGGCCCCATCACACATAAAGGTTACTTGGGAAGACCAATGCCATCACTCCAAACATCTTCCACTTCCTTCTTCTTACATCCACTTTATATACTGATCATGTACTGGAATATCCCTCTGGTCAGTTTGGGTCACCTGTCCTGGCTGTGTCTCATCCCAAACTCCTATGCACCCCCAACCTCTCCACCAACGTGGCAGTATGAAAAGCAGAAAAGGCCTTGGCTCTGCTCAGCAATAACAGAAACATAGAATCACCAAATCACAAAATCAACTAAGTTGGAAAAGAACTTTGAGATCGAGTCCACCTATGACCTAACACTACCTTATCAACTGGACAGTGGCACTGAGTGCCACATCCACGCCACATCCACTTTTAAATACTTTCAAGAATGGTGACTCCGCCACTATCCTGGGCAGCCCATTCCAATGCCAAGTCAGTCTTTCTTTGAAGAATTTCTTCCTAATGTCCAACCTAAACCTCCCCTGGCACAGCTTAAGACTGTGTCCTCTTGTCCTGTCACTGGTTCCTGGGTGAAGAGTCCGACCCCCACCTGGCTACAGCCTCCTTTCAGGCAGTTACGGGGAGTGATGAGGTCTCCCCTGAGCCTCCTTTTCTCCAGGCTTAACACCCCAAACTCCCTCCACCGTTCCTCCCACGACTTGTGTTCCAGACCCTTCACCAGCCTTGTTGCCCCTCTCTGGACACTCTCTAGCATCTCAACATTCTTCCTAAAGTGGGAGGCCCAGAACTGGACACAGTACTCCAGGTACGGCCTAACCAGTGCCGAGTACAGGGGAAGAATCACTTCTCTAGTCCTGCTGGCCACAGACAACTGTGTGTATCCTCTGACATTGCAAATCTGACTTGGAACATTCAGAGTGCATGTTTTCATTCATTTTTATGAATGTGTGTTTCCTTCCAGTGAGATAAACTTGCTGTAAAGTAAGCTATTCCCCAGAATTTTTCATGTATGACTGACCAGGTATTTCTCCTGAGTTAGATGTTTAATGCAAACTAACAGTGAGGGAAATATATTTGCAATTAAAATAAAATGCATTAGTTGTGGTATAATTTCCAGGAGAAACATAGCATACTGTAATGCTGCATTTTTACTACAAATGGAAAAACCCTCAAATTCTAGGCAGAACATATTACCAGAACAATTTAGCTATTTTGTTAACACATTGTAATTTCACATTCCATAAATACAATGTTGTACATTAAATTTTATTCCTGTATGTGGAGAATAATTTTTATTACAACCTGATAACATAAATAACAAATATAGCATTGTGTTCTTTTCTATACAGGGACTACACAGATTTTCATTGTAGTAACCTATTAATTTAGTTAAATTGCTTTGAAACTACCACTAAATTCTTCAGATTTTTTGACATATTGTATGTATTCACCATAAATGTCTGCCTTTCAAAAATTACTTTGCCTTTGTTTCTTTGCTTTTTAAAAGGAGCCATATGAGAGAGAAATAAACAGTAAATTACATGTATAACTCTAGTCACTCTTTTAAAATTCTAATTTTTTAATATAGAAATGAAGAAAGCTTGAATTCTGATTATCAGATATCTAAACTGTTTCCTCTTACTCCGTTTAGGAACCTGAATACGGCATCAAGCTTGCAATCAGGATAGAGGTACACAATTAAAATTATGAGCAGAAGATTGTTATTTCTGGAAATGTACAGAGAACAGGATTTCATCACTTAGTATATCATAATTTAGCAGCTCTGAAGTTATTTTGTGGACACATAACCTACATGAAAAAAAAAAAGGAAATATATTATGTCACAGCATTTAAAAATAACAAGGATATGTAAAAAAACTGAGAGTTCTGATGGAGCCTGGAATTTCTTTCTAGCACGTATAGCATAGTTAAATTCCTAAAATAGATTTAGCAGAAGGACTTAGATCCACCCTTAATTTTCAACCAAATTTGGATCAAACACAGCACAACCAAGATTACCTTTCACAGCTGTAGAGCTTGGAAACTTTCTGACTCTGCTTATATGAGCAATTGCAGAGTATGATTCTGTAACAAATAGTTTTCTGTTTATTCAGGAATGTGTCTGCAGCAGGAAAATTTTATATAAACATGTACATTGTATTTAAATGGTAATTTTAAAGAAGTGAAGGAAAAAACAGTTGCATCTCTAAGCATATGGCTTTAAAAGCTCATTCTGTGGTTTTAGTTTTTGATAAATGGTCATGTTTTTTAATAATTTCAAGAGCAGAGGAAGGTAGTTGAACCTGTAAAGAGCAAAAGATCATTATTATGATAATCTGTATTTGCTCAAATCGTCAGATTCATATTACTCAAGGCTTTGCTTTACAATAAACATACCAAAATAGGAAACCTATTAGTTTTTCCTAAAAAGCCACTTGTATATTGAAAATAATTTTTTTTTTTTCAGGATAATATTATTTTAACTAGGTGTGGAAATTTCAAAAGTATTATGTTGCATTATCTGTAGAAGTTTTTTAATGGAAATCTTAGCTATGCTAATAAGATAGTGTGACAATTTGCTTGCCTGGCTTATCACAGGCAGAATGTGTAAACATACTGTACTATTTATTAGGTTTACAGAATTGATTTGAGAATTTAATGTGGGAAAAAAATGAAATTACTGTTTGTACAAGTTCCCGCCGCATTATATGGGATTTGTACATTTTTGTCCAAAATGAAATAATATTAGTAAATGTTAAAATGAAAATAGTAAACAGTCATGCACATCTGCTAGAACTATTAAGGTCACAGCCACTTACATACATACATACATACAACTACAACACAGAGTAGACTGCTTACAGGTAAAAAGTAAGGAGTATCAAATCAGCCTGAAACTAGAATGTTTTTCTTCATCCAAGTTTCCATTCACACACATGCAAAGAGTCCCCCAGTGGGAGACTGGGCAATTGGAGGAAATGTAAAACCTAGTCATAGTGTCATTTTCCATAATCAAATGCATTATTTTTGTTTCACATAATATCTCAATTCTTCTACTGAAAATAACAAGATAAAGGATCTACGATAGCAAATGATTTTGTGAGGTCATATACTGAAGAATTAATTAGTGAGTGCTGATCTTTTGAAATAATCATAAATGTTTTGAGAAAATCTCAGTCCTGGTTTTTTCAGGTGTAGGAGTTGATATTCCAGTGTTCCAGATTATTTGTAATGCAAGCAATTTTATAATCTTCACTACATTTCTTAAGTTACTAGAGTCTCTTGCACAGGCTGGAAATACCAATTCAAACACCATTTATTGAGGAAATTGTTCTGTGGCAAAACACAAAGACAAATTGATAGAACTACTTTGTTTTAGATTGTTCTGTCCATAAGGACCACCAGAAAGAATTAAATCTGGTTTATGTGTAAAGCACTATGCACATACATCACCATTCTGCATTCCTCTGCTTGTCATCTGAAATGGTTGGTTGATAAAAAGTAAGGTGCTTTATCGTTATCCCTAGCACCTGGGAAATGGTCCAGTGTAACTTCAATCTCAGTGAATTATTAAAGGCATTTTAGGATTTGTGAGCTTGATAATGGTATTTTGTGAGTGTTCGTTACCACTGCAATTTAGTATTACCACAGAAATTGAGTTAAGAGACTAGTAGTCTAGTAACAGCTTTGGGATGTAATTTACAATCCTGAAAGAAAACAAATCCACACTTTACTACTATGTCAGCAGTGTTTTGTAAAACATGCTTAAAGAAGCTAATTAGCTTCATAAGGTCTCTTGTAGCATTATAATCTGTCACAAGCTTTAATCTAATGAACAACTTAAATGATATTCTACTGTAGAATAAAATCTGAAGTGCTTGATCTTACTTAAAATTGGAATATAGTAGTTTCCCAGAATATCTGTAATAATCTGACTCAAGTAATGCTAAAATTGTGGCTCAGCATTACTTGTGAGTTTTAGCTTTGCAGTGAAGTAGACAAAGTGCTAATTTGCATTGTTTAATTGATCTATAGTTAACTTATTCAGAAAAGAGCTGCGCACACTGAAAAAATAAATAAAATCAGACAGCCATGTAATAGTAGGGAAGTAAATGTTCAATGGTATGGAAGACAATAGCTCTTGTAGCAAGAGAGCTTATTGATACAGCAGTGTTAGCTGACTGGAGTTTTGGTGGACAGGTACAGTTTTGTGTAGTACTGTCTTTGTTGAAGTCAAGATGCTTTCATCACCTTCACTAGGAACTTGAAACTTCACCGTGAAGAAAAATGACTGAAAAATAGAATGTCAAGTAATTGAGCAGTCCTTCCACACTTCATTTGGTGCTCTGAAAATTTAACTGAGGGAAAGAATAAATCTTTCATCTACCTTTAGATGTTACTTAGGACACACTGAACATTGTTCAGTCCCAACAGTCCACCCAGCACAGACACAAGCAGTGCTTGATAAGGAGCTTTCTCTCAGCAGGCTGCTGGTTCTTCTTGCAATGATACTGTCATATCTAATGAATAAATAATTTGGAGTCACCATTAACTGAGGCTCATAGAAATTTCAACCTTCTTTTCTAAAAACACTTCACAGATTAGGAGCTGTAGTCTTCTCTGAATAAATAAATCTGTTTACAAATTTATTCCTTTCAACCTAGTATTTTCATGAAGCTTTTTCTGTCAAACTGTCCTGGCTCATTATATTCCCAGCTTTCACCTATACACGTTAAGACTATAATTATTATAGTTGAAGCCATAGTTTATTTTTTAAATTGCATATTGTTCTTCATAACCAAATTTTGCTTATGCAGTCAAATTCAGTAGCTGATGTCTTCTGTATTTGTGGTACTTCCCTTTAGTCTTGCTTACTGTCAAGATATAAAAACTTTTTTCGCCTTGCATTATTTTGCCTACTGAGAATTTCTTAAGGTCTGATTAGAATTCTGAGGATTTTTTTCTTGAACTATTTATTTTTTCAAGCCTAGAACTCTTCTGTTTTCTTGTTGTTATGTTAGAAGAGTTGGCATTTTATCTGTCTTTCTAAAGGAAAAAGAAAAGAAAAAAGCTAAAATGTATCCATGTTTGACAGTGATGATTACACTGAATGATTGAAACCTAGCAGCTTTTATTTTGGCTTGCTAAGTTCCGGTGTCATCTCATTTTATTGTCATCTCATAATATTTTGAAATATCCTGCAGTGATTCCTGATAAAATCTGACAAATTCTTTTATGAAAATCTATGGTCAATGGACATTGTCATTCAGACTTCCTTCAACATAACTATTCTTATAGCAAAAATCTTTTCAGTAAGTAATCTATAATCATAGTTCTTTGTTCCTTTAAGTAATGGTGGTTTTGAAGAAGGAACCCCTAATTATTAGAGAAGTG
>VYZT01050059.1:0-22733 GCA_013400735.1 Pomatostomus ruficeps | reverse complement strand
AGATAGCGACTTCTTGGAATGCACANGAGGTGTGAGTTTTTGATAAGATAGCGACTTCTTGGAATGCACATGGTTTATCTTTTTTGTTTCTTTAAGATGTATTGATTTCTGGCTCTGTGATTTATCAACTTAAAGACATTTATTACTATGCATTTATTACTATGTTTCCCTAACATATTACAAGTATTTTGAAGTTACAACTCACCCTAACTTTCTTTCTACTTAACTATATTTTATCTTAACACTATTTTTACATAGTACATTATCACTTGTAAATGTTAAATTCATACATGTGAAAGCCAACATTTAGTATTCACTCATTTATCACAGTTAATAATGCATTAGTTAGTACATTGTGTAAAAAGTTATGATTCAAGATATATAGGTATAGAAGGTTATAATCCAGGTTATATTGGTATTTTATAACTCAAGCTATATAAGAATCTTGTAATTTTTACCCAAGTTATACAGGCATCAGGTTTAAGAGAATTTTAAGAGGTGGACTCTCTAAAATAAGTTACCTCCCCTTACAGTTTTACCCAATCCCTTTCCACCAATACGGAGAACAAATAAGAGTAGATGTAAGTGAAAAACTAACAACTTACTAAAAAAATTTAAAATAGCAACAGGCAAAAAATAACAGTAATAGTCACTAGTTACAAACTTGCTGAAATCTCCCAGACTCCCCACAAGACAAAAAGCTAGAGAGGCAAAAAGCTAGAGAGGCAAAAGGCAAGAGAGAGCCAAGAGGCAAGTCAAGAGTCAAGAGAGCTCTGCTTGGGCAAATCCGACTTTCAAAATAAACTCGGGCGCCCCCCACTCTGCCCCGTGGTTCTGTTTTCCAGCTGCTTTGGGACACAGAACCACGTTCCAGGGTCTTAGGGAGACAGTAACAATTTTGGGAATAGACGGACATGGAATATAATAACATTTATGTTACCCAGAAATAGGAAGCTTTTTCTATCTCCTCATCTTGCACTCCTGTTACACAGACCTTAACAATTTTTTTTCCATTCAAGTAGAAAGGTAATCTCTTGTATGCCAATCATACTCATCACCAACTTTTCTATTTGTTCTTTTTGTTTGTCAAAAGACACACACTCTATAGGAGTTGTAGAACTTAGTGTAAAGTCACTGTTGATTTTCTCAGCTGTTGGATTATGTTTAAATGTAAAAGACATTTAGACTCATTACTGCATCATTAAAAATATTGTGTGTCAGAAAAATTTGACTTGATGGTCCTTACAGGTTCTCTCCAACTTGCAATATTCTGTGATTCTGTGATTGACAGCTCTCCATTTAGTTGTCTTATGTATTCTTAAATAAATAGTTAATCAGAAGCTGCATACATTTATGAAATTTTTGTGTACAGCCATGAGATTGATGAGGGGGATTATTGAATTATGGTGTAACAGAAAAAAGTCCCACACAAAGTACAGTCCATACAACAAAACAGAAAAGCAAATCAATGTTTCTGACTGCATTTTGCAGACAAGAATACACTGAACAATCTCAACAATGGAAAATAACAATTTTGGTTTTGAGTTGGGGGAGTTTTTGTATCTCTTATATGTGTATGAATGGTAATATCACCTTGGGTTGGTTTGTTTGTTTGGCTTGGTTTGCTTTCATATTATAAATGTTGTTTGTGACAATTTATAAGTAACTTGGAATCTCTATGCTCATAATATTTTTGATGTTAAACAACTGTAGGATTATTAGTACTCCCTAATCCATGTAATGCATATCAATGAATTTACAACATGTCAAAGCCTTCAGGAGAAACTCAATGTATGTTTGTTAAAAAGTAGAAAAATATATGCCAGTGCTTTTATGGGGGTCTTGGTGGTGGATAATAGGCAGTAGGCTGAAGTAACCGGCCTGGGAGTGATGAATGGGTTGCTAAACATTCTGCAGATATAATTTCACATAGAAGTGAACAAAATACAGGACTGAAGAATCCAATACTTTAACTGGTTGCTCCTGCTCCTACTGCTTTTAAGCAGTATAAGGCTATAATTTAAGAAGAGTATGTGGGTTATTCTTTTCTGGAAAACTGTGCCTATTCACTTCTGGCAGCATGGACATACACAGTAACTCTAGTGTTTTCCAGTCACATCAAACCTAGTTCATAGTGCAAAAGATGTAGTTTTCACCTAAGTGAAATGAGGGCTACATGGCCATAACCATTGCATAGACATGTCTTGCACAAGTAAAGCGCTCTGCTACAAAGGTAAATCCATTTTTTGGTTTGTTGTTTTTGGGGTTTTTTTTGCCCCAGGACATATTCAGTGCAGTAGGTCAGCTCATATGCAATAAATCTACAAGTTGTTGAACTGAGGTACAAGTAGAGATGGACTGCAAAGTGACTGTCTATAAAATCCATGTGCAGCAGGCCATTTCTGTAATACAGAAACACCAGTACTATATAATGCAGCTGTACTGATTACCTAGTCAGAGAAGTTCTTGCTTGGTTGACAGAATGGTTGGATTAGGTCTGTGATGACAAATCACTCTTGTCCTACACCAAAGAGAATCGGAAAGTGCTCTTCCACATAAACTCACTGCAATGGATATGAGCTGTATATAATGTAAATCCTTGAATAGCAATGGAATGGTTTACAGAAAGCCAGAAAATTAATAGCAGTTAATGTATTATATTCTTCTTCATCAAACAGATTTTCAGAGTCATATGAATTCTGACTAAACTTTCTGAAGCAACTACACCTGCTGGAGAATAGTGATGTAATTAGTAAAAGACTGCAGCATGACACTTGTAATTCCTGATTTTAAAATTAAATCTGAGTCAAAGTGAGTATTGAATGTTTTTGTTTTGTGAACAACTTATTCTCTCAATTCTGGCAATACTCTTTTAATTGCTGTGTTGTTCATTTGTATTTTGCCCTGTATCAAGAAATGGAAGAATACTTATTACAGCAAAGTACTATAAACCAAGTTGACTGCTTGCATTTTTGATTTGAATTACCGATAATTTGACATAGTCCTTCTTGCAACAGTACCATAGGAAAGACTTGAAAAACAAATAACAGTAATGATTACAGTCCTGTATTGTTTCATCCTAGACTGACATAAATAAAGTAAAATAAACCACAATTCATCAAAGATAAGTATTTTAACTGGAAACTGCAGGGAGCTGTTTATTTAGGAAAGATATCATAAGAATTCTTGTGATGTTGGAGAATCCCATCTTTGTCAAGAACTCTCTGTCTTGTACCATGAAAAGAAGAAGCAATATGAATTATATATTAATACACTATCTTACCAGTCAATTAGCAGCATGTTACTGGTCCGAACTTCAAAACATTTCATTTTATCAAAACTTTGATTTTCCTACACAGAAGCAAACATCTACTACAATCCTTAAAGCTTGTCACACAGTCTGTGACAGATAAAAGCAGAAGTTTGAAACACTTATGGCTCCCACTCACCCACCCCACCCCTCTGAGAGGGATGCTGTCCCTGAGGCATGGATATCTGATCCTTTTGTCAATCAGCTGCTGCACTTTTCAGCCTGGTGTATTATGGTTCATGATGGGATGAGACATACCTAGTTCAGGAATGGCAATGTCCAGAAGTGGCTAAGGCAGACAGCTGGGGAAAGTAATAGTTTCAGCTGTTTTCAGCATTCAGGATTGTCAGAGACCTAATAATACTTCCACATCCTGTGCCCTTATCATACTACCACAAAAGCAGTTCAAGCCAGTAACACCATCTCTGAAGTAGCAATGCCAGCGCTTGATCCCATGTCCCACCATTGTGCAATGGGGCAGTAAACTCTAAGGAGGAAGCAATGCATGACTTGAGGTGGGGAGTGTGCTGTGTGGTGACAGGCACTACCTGATGGTCGGTACTCTGCCAATTCATTTTCAGCAATTAATTCTCTGAAAACATCAGTGCTTTACTTACAATGCACATGTAGCTGAAGCTTTCAGGATTTTCCTTCCCCAGTTAAACACAGAGTTAAGAAAAGAAAACTGGGGAGACTTCTGTGATTTTCATAGCTGAAACTCATAACATTAGAAGGTTAAAAACAACAGTGTTCAAAGCCTGGATGTTTATCTGAAGAAAATAAATTTTTCCTTTGAGACTTTGAAAGAAGTCATGGGATTTATCCACTTAACTCATACAAGTGAATGAGAGTTAAACCAGTTCACAGTTTGGGGTTTTACCAGTTTGACTCAAGGGGTAAAGAGTTACATGAAGAGTCAGTATGACATGATCATCTACTTCCCATCAATCCAAAAATACCTCAGGAACAGAGGTAGACCTTTTAGGACATTTTGACAGTTTTCCTTGACGACCCTCATTCCCAGCCACAAGCTGTAACCAATCAATAAGAATAAGCACATGTCCTGAGACATTAAAAAGCATTCCTTTCCATCTTCTGCCAGAGCAAAACTGACCATAGTACTCCAGTTTAAACACAGTTTTAAAGCATTTTAGCTATATTTGGTTCATGATTGATGAAAATATATGAGACAGCCTAAATTTAATTTGGATTGCTCCTCAACTTTCAGCACAAAACTTTATTACCTTTCACTTACAAACTTTAATGTTGAACCTCAGCTATGTAACACAACAGGAAATCTAAAAGCATGGAAGATGAAAAGAATTATGATAAAACATTACTGAGATACAGAAGAATTAAATTAACTTTTGATTTGTACTTCATGAAATAAATAGATCAATTAATAATAAAAAACCCTTCCGTTTTAGATGAAACAAGTAATTAAATCAAATTAAATTTGTATTTTAAAACTAGACATTAAATTAAGCTACAGGATACAAGACTTAGAGAGCCCAAATCATAAAATACATACTGAAAAAACCCAACCCTTTTCATCCTTGTATCAGTGATACTATATCATACTGCAGTAAGGAAAAGGGCTGAATCAGATAACCAGCAGTGATGCCTTTTCAGCCCTAAAATCACAAGCCAAACCAGATTCAAATGATAAAAGTGGTTACCATTTATTGAAGGCCCTCCGGGTGCACTTATGGTGGAATTTACACATGATATAGGGCTTCAGCACTTTTATAAGTTTAGCAAATTAGCATAATTGACAAGAATCTCCAGTTAGAAGTACAGTTAATGAAGCAATTCCCCTCTTAGTTTGGTCCCCTACTGAAGCCTCCACCCTTGCTTCTAGCCCCACATTGTTTATGTGTAAATACATGGAAAAGTGACATGGCCTTGGTTCACTGAAGAAGCAAGATTAGAGTAAGATTCCAGGAATGTGTTGGTCTAACCTAACAGGGCAGTTAGATAAGACACTATATAACTATACAATAATAGTCTACAGAGCTACGAACATTCGAAAAATATATAAAAAGCAAAAATCTTCTGGCAGCAGCTGATGCAAAGCAATGGTTAGAGAGAATGTTTAGGAATTCCTAAATGATTCAACTTCTATTCCTAGTACTAAATATCATTTTGAATTTGAATAAATCTCTTAGTTTCTCTGGTTGTCCCATATGTAACATTCCAATAAACACACTCAGCTAATGAGTTTTTCTGGCACCTGTTACTCTCCTTTATATGTTGTGTCTAAGTAACTATAGTCCAGAGAGCAAAGTATTAACTCCAATCTGCAAAATATCAAGTTTCCTTAATTTAGTTCACAAAGGTAACCACTAGCACACCTGTGAAAGAAATGTCAAGCTCTTTCAAGCTTTATAAACTGTTCAACCATCTCAGGGGACAGTGTGTTTCTATTATAGATCCTTCATTTGTTCCTTTTTATGAGTCATTGTATTTTGCAGTGAGGGAGTGTGTTGCTACAGCATATGAGAATAGTTATAACATTTGAAGCAGATAGGAACAGCATGTACCTAGTATCAGTTTTCCTTTTGTCCTCACTTGCTCTGAGCACATGAGATATTGTATACGGAGATCGTCTGAAAAGGGACGCTCCCCCTCTCAGAAGGATGAAAAACAAGACAGCATGCACAGGCAGTATTTGTGGTTGCAATGCTCTCTCCTGACAGGGAACATGTGAGTTACATAGCCAATAAGCCGCTGTATCTATTTGCTCCCATTTTCAAACTGCCATATTCTTCTTCATCCAAAATTCACTTGAGCCCTAAGGTGCAGACAATATTTCAAACTACATCTCACCGCATCAAGCAGTGTGACCAAATCTGCTGCCCAGGAGAAGCATATAAATTTTTAGAGCCTAGGGCTCTCAGAGTGCTTAGAGAGGGTACACCCATGAATTATTTCTCTTTGCTCAGAGACAGCCAGATTTTTTTCCTCAAAATTTATGTTAGTTGGCTGCAAAAAATCACCATGAAATTGCATCTGACAACTGAAGTCCTGCTCACACAGTGTGTATGGCCTAGAGGGAATTCAAACTTTAGCAAAGCCAGTTAACACAGCTACACCTGTTTTGGCCTGTATATTAACCAAGTTTTTCAATCATGTTATAATAACTCAATTGAGCTTGTGTAAGGAAAAAAAAAAGAAAAGAAAAAGAAAAAACCCAAACTTCAATCACAGCATATGCTTGTCAGTAAGCTTTCATTGTGACCTTTTCTCTAACTACTCTGCAGGGAGGGGTTTTTTAAAGAGATTTGTAATCTCATCTAGTTCACTTTTCTATGCCAGACAAGAGAAAGTAATTATCACCTTCTTGCGCTTTAGGGATTGAATTTACTCTCTCAGATCAAATGAAATTCATCCCAGAAAGACAACATAGCTCTAAATTACTTATAGTCATAGTTCCATTGAGGAATGAGTATACTGGAAGCTTTACTGTCTACAACAATTGATGGTAAAATCACACTCTAGTGAAGCTTAATTTTCCTTCATGAAGCCAATAAAAGTAGACCAAAAGCCGTTGGAAACTCTAGTTCATAATTCTTGCATCAGCAAAAAAAATACAGGTCTTCAATACTTAGCACTGAAATAACTTAAAAGTCTGTGTTGTGGTTTGACACTGGCCAAATGCCAAGCACCCACAAAAGCCACTCACTCACCCTCCCCTGCCACAGCTGGGCAGAGGAGAGAAAAAAATTAACAAAGTGTTCATGAGTTGAGATAAGGACTGGGAGAAAACACTCCAAGGGCAAAATAGGCTTGGCTTAGAAGTATAAAGTGGATTTATGACTAACACAACCAGAGGAGGATAATGAAAAGTGAAAAAAGCCCTTAAAACACCTTTTCTTTCCCCTACCCCTCCCTCCTTCCCACTGACAGTGCAGGGAGACAGAGTGTGGGGGGGTTTGATCAGTTTGTCATGCAAGGTTTTCTTCTGCTGTTCAGGGAGTGGAGTCTTTCCCCTGTGAGACTGTGGAGTCCCTCCCATGGGAGACAGTTCTCCATGAACTTCTCCAGCATGTTTCCAGTCTCACAAGATGCAGTTCTCCCAAAACTGCTGCAATGTGAGTCCCTCCCGTGGGCACACGGTCCTCCCAAAACTGCTGCGGCGTGGGTCACTCTTCCACGGTGTGCAGTCCTCCAAGGACAGGCTGCTCCAGCCTGGAAGTGGGGGCCCTTCTCTCCACCAGGGTCTCCCACTGATGCCTTAACGGGTTTTTGTCTTTTCTTTTTATACCTTTTTTATACATTTTATACCCTTTCCCTTTCCTTGTACCCCTTACCCTTACCCTTATACCCTGTACCTTTAGTACTGCATGTTTATAATTTTGTAGTTTGATATTTAGCTTAGTTTGAGGGTTCTCTGAGGAGAGAAGACAAAACATCCCTACTATCTCAAAACTGCAGGCTCCAGCCTTGAAAAGTCTAACAAGTTTTTGAGCTAAGCTATAGTTTCATTTGGGGGGAGATAAGGGGATAGTTACCTCACTTGTTAAGTTACTCATTAGGGAATTTTAAGTAAATATGCTAATTTGTAAAGTCCATAAAAATTGTATACGAGTTGTACACGGGAGACACACACACACAAGGACGTGTACACCAGGATCGTATTAAAACCAAGGTAATACCCTTTTTTCCCTATACTGCTGTGTCTGCCTCTTATTTTTTACCAGCACTTAAGGCATCACCACTGGATCACAGCCTCCTCCAGGCATCCACCCGCTCTGGCGTGAGCACCTCCCCCACGGGCTGCGGGTGGGTCTCTGCATTCCCCATGGATTCCATGGGCTGCAGGGGCACAGCTGCTGCACCATGGGCTCACCACGGCCTGCAAAGTAATCTTGGCTCTGGCACCTGGAGCACCTCCTCCCCCTCCTTCTCCACTGACCTTGGTGTCTCCATGTTGTTTTCCTCACACGTTCTCACCTCCTCCTCTTCTCTGGATAGAAAAAAACTGTGCGCATTTTATTTTGATTTTCTTCTTAAAGATTACCGTCACCTCTAACTGGCCCAGACGTGGCCAGCAGCATGTCCATCTTCAGAGTCATCAGGGATTGGCTCTGCTGGACATGGTGGAAGCTTCTAGTAGCTTCTCACAGAAGCCACCTCCTTGGTCCCCCGCCACCAAAAACCAGACAATGCAAAACCAGCTCAGTCTGAGAACAGTTTGAAGTTATTTTCTGAAAAAATGTTTCTTCAAGGATTTTCCTGAAAGTTTGTATGCACAGATAATAGCTGTGGTCTCTCTCTCTTGTAGACTGCCTTCTGTAATAATGCAGAGGACGTATAACTCATTATGCAATAAAAAGATTGGTTGTTTCATTTTGAACTAAATCACAGATATGGTTAATATATCAGCATCTTGGCAGATAAAAAAGTTGAGAGAAAGATAGCAGAATAATCAGATAAACAAAACCTAGGAGGCCTTGAAAGAACATAATTAAAATGCATATAAGATTACTTGGAAAGAAATATTGATAAACTTGTCTTCTTCTGTTTTCTAATGCATTTAATTTGACAACTAGTTTATCTATTATTTACAGCATGGAAATATACTCTGTCCAGAAAATGTTCTAAGAAAAAGAAAGTTGTGTCTAGCATTTTGCACAGATAAAAAAGCTGTTCTTTGCAATCTTCATGGAAATGCAATATTGTTTACTATACACTTCTACAATTATTTTCAGAAGACAGTGATTTTTTTGTTTGCATGAAAATCCATGAATGTGCAAAGAGGTACAGAAAATTGCAAAGTGCAAAATTATCTGAACACATCTTTATAAAAACCAGTATTTTAAAATTTTTTCAGCTCAGTAATCCTGCCTGACTTAAACTGAACGAAAAATTTGAATAAAAAGAGGTCTTTTCAATTTCAACATTTTCTGCTAACCAGAAATAATATTATGCCTAAGGAACACTGAGAAATATAAGCATTAGTTACAAGAGAAAGAACTTTCCAACTGTTCCAGCTCTGGGGACTAATAACTGATTGCTACTAATTTGTGTGATCTCCAGTCCAGTTCCCACTGGACACATGTTCAAGCCAGAAAAAGAACACCTTGTCATAACTAGTATTATTGTTCAAAGCTTCAGGAAAATGTCCAAGGTTGAATAGCTCCAGGAAATTCTGAATTCAAACCCTACTCACAAATAGTTTCTTTACTGGGGCAATGTGTGTGTATTACAGTGTTGCTGAGGAGATGTACCTGTTCTGCCTCAAAAATTATCTCTTTAGAAAAATCACTCTCAAATTTTAAATGGCTGGTACATAATCCTGAAGAATCAGTATTCCTTTGCTTTTTTTCAGAGACAATATAAGAGCAACAGCAAAAGACTTTCTGCTGATGTTTCAGGTACAGCATCAGAATCTCATTTTTTTTCCCCCCCACCACGTCTTAGGATAAAGAAATAAGCTTCTGTTCATCACACCCTCGTGAATGGCAAAAGAAGAACTACATATTGATGTGAAGGACCTATAGCAGCTGAAAGGAGATAGAGAATTTAAGTAAAAAATAGCAGCCTAGTAAAGGTATGGTGATACATTTTTGAGTCCTATGCTTTGTTTTTCAATAGAAACTCTTGTCTGTGACATCTCTGGAAGCAGAAGTTTTAATTTCACAGGAGCTTTGACATCACCTTCTAAAGTACATGGTTACTTCTTATGTTATAAAGAAGCTGTTCATATTATCAAAATAATAAAAGCATAACTAGTTTGTATTTGGGGCCTTTATGCATTTTAGTTGCATACAGATTAATAAATAGATGCCTTAAACCTCTTGATTAAACGGTCTTAAGGAGTTTGAATACTCTTTATACTTACAGTAATTTCCATGAGCCTCAGGTGACCTTCTCTAAGCAGGCCTGACTTACAAACTGAGCCTAAACATCAATTTAGGTTAGGAAGGAAAGAAAAAAAAGATAGAGAGGACACCATCCACTTTAAAGTATATTGCCAGCTGTATGTAAAATAAAACAAATCTCTCTTCCTGTACAGGATGTTTCCTTAGGAATACATCGGGAACAGCTCCACTTCCCAGTCAACAATAAACCAGTCCGAAAAAAGCATACTTGAAAAGAAAGGAAGTATGCAGCACAGTACATGACGCAAGCCTGAGTGTAAATGAGAAACTATGAATCACTAGTACAATTTGCCATTACTGCTGCTGTAGTGACAGACTGCATCATTGCAGTGAAATTCCCCAACTCGTTCTAAACTTGACGTGCCCCAGGTTTCATTACAAATTCAAAATGCAAAGGAAGGTCATGGCTAAGCATCTCAGGTCTTTCATGTGTATGTTTTCTGAAATAACATTTCAGAAAGATGTGTTTACAAAACTCCCTATTTGTTAAGGCCAACGACTTCCATCTAAGTCTGAGTTTGCTATTCTGAACCAGCCCACCTGTAACAAGACAAAAAAAAATCAGCTATACACAGTCTTCAGGTGGTCATTTCAATCCAGCAAATTCCTCACCCTTCTTGCACCTTTTACTGCTCTCTTTAGAATGGAAATAAATGCACATTTTATTCACACTTCTCATAGGAAATATCTTCTGCTACATAATACAAGATTGATATAGGGTGGCAACCTTATGATTCCTGATATGATTATGATCCTTTTCTGAAGATAAGTTCACAATAGTAAAACTCAAGAGATTTATGACTGACTTGTATATTGCTGTTTTCTGCAATGATCAAATGCCTGGCAGGCAAGTAACTTGGGACACCAAAATGTTGAATAAATACAATTTTATTACTAAAATTATACTAAATTTTATTTATTTATTTATTTATTTAAAGGGTGTGAATCCCAAAATATTTATAAACTAAAAATATTTCAATATTTTCCACTACAACCCCTATATTAGAGTTTCTAGGTGCATATACAATCAGGTAACTTGTTGAATAAAATATATTTCACACAATGGATGGTATTTTTAAATACATCCAGATACATCAGGGATTATCTTATTTTTGCCAAAGCAGACAATATTGTTAAGAATTTATTTACGTTAAAATAAATTCCTCATTTTCTCTACCCTTGACTAATCTGAATCGTCTTTCCACTGAAAATTGGCCATTGTATTTCTCATAAAAGTACTCTTTTAGTCATGTATGTGTTTTCCCTTAAGACAGGGAAATAATTTATAGCTTTACTAAGCTTTTTGAATGTTTCTTGTGGTCTGAAGTTCTCATTAAGAAAGTGAAGGTTGGAAAACTTTACTTGCCATGGTCATGAATTCTTGCAGAGAAATACTTGGTTAAAAAAATGTTCACACACAGCTCCACAGATTTCAAAAGCAATCCTGGTATTATGTGACTAATCATATAGAATCAAGAAAACACATCTTAAAAATTCTGCTGAACTCCCATCCTTGATGATTTTATTTTCTGCTAACTCATTACTGAATCCTTTATGCAATTTTTTGGCTATGAGAATCATAGTTAGCAACTTTTCTGTCTTCCCACTACATGTTTGGCAACTAATGACTATGAAGTATAAGGTGCCTATATGGCACTACCTATCTAATAAGCAAACTATCAAGCAGACCAAGTCTCTTTCCGTATCTTTAATCACAAGAGAATCATAATATTGTTGATACTTGACTGTGCCACACCATATGCCTAAAAGAGTGGGAAACATTGCATTTAATGCATAATGAATCATCATAAATTATATGTCAATGAAAAGCTGCAAAGAATTATTGGCTTTGGTATTTTTGCTCACTACAAGGAAGTCAACTGTGTCAGCAGAGGATTAAAAATGTGAAAGTTCATGTGAATGGATAGAACTGCTCCTATTTAATGTCTAGAAGCATATCACAGAGTCAAATATTTGAACAGGAAAGCATACTTGAAAAAGTTTTACTCCTGAATAAAAATGGCATAATAGGTGTTACAATAGTTGGTTGCAACGTAAACTCTCATTTTTCTAAAGCATGAAACTCACCAGATAAGTGACAAACACTCCCAGGCACTCTTTATTATAATACGGAATAACCTGCAGATACATTTTTACACACAAGCCTGGAAGATTGTTGTGCACCACCCATACTTACTGCCACAGAAAGACTGAATGGAATTTTGAGCATTTATATACTTGATAATTTAAGAGCAGCAGAGCTACCATGTCTTCTGGTTTAAACTACATCTAAATGTAGTTGAGGGACCTGTTGATTATTATGCATGTGCATATACAACTTCATAAAGAAGTATATAATTTTGATTCCTGCTTGCTTGTGTATTGTGATTCTTCTGCCTCATCTGAAAGGTTGCCATCTCTTGTCTACAAGCAGAATTATTTCTACACTACTGTTACATTTCCTGTGCAACTTACTATGGAGACCTTGCTGAAGAGTTTTTAATCTCAGCAATAAGACTACATATATGAGCAAGAAAAATTAGCTTGCTCCTGAATCAAAATGTTGTGTTATAAACCTCAACCAAAGTAAATAAAATAATAATAAACAGGATATAACTGGTGACAACATTTATTCCTTAACAGAATATTTTTTGCAGGCATATGTGTGTGAATTACATCTACCCAAGTGATGCAAACAAATGACAAACAAAATGCATCAATTTCTGTTAGGCTGAAGAAATCAGTCAATTTTCAAAACAATATACTACAATACTTTCATCTAAAGATCTCAGTGTAACTTAGAAGAATTAAACAAGTCTCATATTAGAACTCTGTGGTTGTTATTTCCTCCTATTATGAATTAAGCACTCAGCTCTTAGGTCATAAGACTCAGTCAAGTCACTAATTGCTTTGCATCTTTGGGAATCTTTCTCAGAAAGATTTCTCATTTCTTATTAAATGATAAATTAATATGAATTAATAATAAAACTGCTTTGTACAGGTTTCCATTAGAAAGTGAAATCTGACAAATTCTGTCAGAAAGATTTCTTGATTTCCTCTGGCAAGAAGTATACAGTTAAAAAGAAAATACCTACAGGCAGATTTTTATGAATCCAAGTCTCTTCTAGAAACACAAATGAAAGTCTCTACATGTGCTCAGTACTCTGCAGATCACAGTGAAAATGTGAACTGCTGTAGATTCTTTGCTAATTGAGAGCTGAGAAAATTCAGCAAATTTAGGTGACTAAAGGGAAGCAATTAGGTAACAAATTCTTCAAAAAAATTCATCAGTCCTGTAAAGCCTGTGCTATATGACTGTGACACATAGAGCAAATTGGTACTGAGAAATATTGTAATATGTCCTCTATCCTCTAAATAAGTCAATTAATGTAGGCAATTGAATGTTAATGTGCAATTTTAAACTTCTTTTTATTTTTTGGTGTTGAGTTCATAAAGTAGTCTCCCTCTCCAAGTCCAGCTGTCCTCACTTGACAAATGAAGCAAGTAGCCAGGTCTTCCATGTCATCAAGGACTGAAATGTTTTTCTATATCAATACAGATTTTCCCAGGTAAAGAGGCTCTTGGCCAAATCTAGGAGTTACGGATATTGTCACCCATAAACTCCTCCAAACTTTATTTGCCAGTTGCATTGTGAAGAAAGGACAACCAGTTCCTGCTGTGTGGCCTTTGCTAAGCTTTTTTGTTCCACTTCTGGATGAATCACTTTTAGGAGAGTCAGCAGGGAACCAGTTTCAACATTGTATATGATGTCTTTGAAGACTGTCTTCTCCTCTGTAGCACATTAGTGAGCCAAACATTTACATGCCTTCTTGGTTTACACTTCATGATACCGAGTGCATGGATCCATGCCTGTTTATGAATCTATATTGGCCACCAGATTTGGAATTTGTCTTTGTTATTGTATCATAAAACTGCAGTTCATTACAACTACTTTTGCAGTAAACTCTATGTCAGTCTGACAAAAGATTGTATTTGTGACACTTCTTACTTTCCTATATCCACTACATACTATTTCTTGGTATAAACATCAGATTCCCCTACAGTGTGGGTTATGCCAGAAAATTCTTTACAAACAACAATGATGTTTGTAGAGACTGGAGACTGCAATTCATATACAAATGAATCCTGGAATGAAACAGAATGGAGAAAGATGAGAAGCAGGGAAGTCTAGCTGATGTTCTAGCCCAGGCATCCAGTATTAATGTGGCAGTCTGCAAAGAAATGAAATAAAAAAAAAAAAACCCAAAGAACATGGACACAATCATAGGAGGTCCATGTTACACACAACATATATGCCAGATGTGTATCTCATGCAAACATACAGATAAATAAAACAAGTATGACACCCTGCTTTTCTGTACCAGCTTAGTATGATCAGCTCTCTAATGTCAGATTAAAATTACAGTTCAAGTGGGTGTCAAGGAAGAAACCCTGAAAGCACACAAACAGCATTCTGCAAATGCTACTTATGGTACCACAGAAAATGTTGCAAGGATTAAAACAGAAAAAATATTTCCTTTCACACTCACTTTTACTTTTATTTTTGCAGATTTCTTACCTTAGAATTGAAGTTGTGCATCAATTCAGTTAAAAAAAAAAAACAAACAAACAACAAAAAACAAGGAGGCTCGAAAAATAGTTCTGCTTGTTTCCCCAGGTACAATCACACAGTCTAACAGAATATATTATCTCTCCCTAAAAATATTGACTTTATCATATCCTGAGACTACAACAGTCACTGACATAAACATTATTCTAAAAGATAATGCTTATGTCAGTGACTGTTGTGAGTTCCAAAGTTTGAGAACTATGGAACTCACAACTCAGGTGAAAGACACAGGCCAGACAGCTGGAAGACAGTTCGTGACATGGAGAGAAATGAGTCTTCTCTTATAAAAGCAGGTTTTGATACTGCAGTTCTCATTAACTCCAAATGCTAGTTGATACAAGTGAAAATGTTAGTAGAATTTCAAATTTCTAATACAAATATTACATTACAGTTGTCACTTTATAGAAAATACTGCAGCTTTTTGATGAAACAGGCCTTGCATTTTATCAAGTAGTTAATAAAAATGTGATGTTAACTGAATCATGTGAATTTCACTGAGTGTCAAAATAGCAAATTCTGATCATACAAACACCAGCCTATGTCCACAACCTTAAGTGCCAATAGCTGGTTTACACTGGGAACGTCAGCCATGGCTCTGGCTTTTCCCAGCAGCAAGCAGCTGCTCAGATGCCGGGGAACCGTTTTGAGCCCTTCTGTTCTCTCCAACAGACTGGTTCTGTACTTCTAATAATTTACCCCTCAGCTCCTGATCACCCAGGCTCAACCACCAATACTCCATACCCTAGAATAACAAAGTATCTTGGACAAGAAGAATGTTGTGACCTTGAACACAGAGAAATAAAATCAAGATGTTGATATGACACTTAAGGAGAAGGATAAGTGGTGAACTTGGCAGTATTGGGTTAATGGTTGGACTTGATGATCTTAGAGGTCTTTTGCAACCTAAATGATTTTATAATTCTATGATTCTAAGAAAAAAGAAAACAGCATGCAAATTTTTGGTCCCATGGTTACCAAAAATGTAGTAAAATAAAATAACTCATTAACGCCAATGTAGCATTAAGAAGTGGGCGTTCTTTATTTGGCCAGATGCACAGGGGAATAGCTCCTCCCAAAGCCCTGCATGCAGAGTACAGGGAAGTTTCTGTTTCTATACTGTATTCTACACACATATTCACTGATTGTCCCAGACTAAACATACATATGATAATCACTTCCTCGAAATCATTAACCTGCTTCCCCTCCCCTTTACGCATGCGTTCTTCTGTCCTGGGGGTCTCTCTGGTGGTCCCTGGTGGTCGGAGATCCCAGTGTTCCAGTCGACCCCACTGAGATGGCAGGACACGGGCTGGTGAACTTTCTTGCACCACGGGCATTGTGCAGTTCCATAGGCCAGTGGTTTTGGTAAAACAAGCATTGTGTTAGCTCACCAGGTATAGACAAATCTGGTAACACCATCATATAATTTCCGCTTACATAGTGCTTGTGGAGATTGCATACACCAGCACTACTTTAAAAGCAGTGCCAGTATGAAAAAACCATGCTCTGAATTTTTTACATATAATTTAAAGATATTTTGCACAGTCACAACAGTTTATTGGAGTCTTACAATAAATTAGAATCACCGTAAATATTTATAAACACATTCAGTTAATATGTAAAGAAAATGGATGTACTTAAACAGGAATGGGAAAATTAAGTCTCAAATGGAACTGAATTGTTCTGAAAGTTCATTGGGAATATCTCAGTTCAGATAAAGTTTCTGATTTCTCTGTGATGATTTATTGAGGTGTAAAATTATGAGAGTGATTAACTAATACATTTAAATTTGGGTTGTAAAATCACTAGCAACATCTAGACTTCAGCAAGTTTTAAATAGGTTACGTTCATCTTATGTACAATTCAAAAATATATGCTTCTATGGTCTTTTTAGTTCAATTTTTACTTTTACTGAAAGATAGTAATAAAGTATTTACATGAAGTGAATTTTATAGGCTAAGACTTAATTTGGTAATTTTCATCATCCTGTTGTACACCTTTGAACCTGGTTAATAATAGTTTTCTATATTGACCTATGAGCCTGAAAGTAATTATATAACCTGAGATGGTGGAGTATTTGTGCAAACTCTTCACATTCCAGTTATCTGAAAATCTTACCATGAGCTGTAGAACAAAACTCAACAGACTTCTGTGTTGCAATTGTCTCAATGTGAAAAGATAGTCTCCCACTGCCTTCTCAGACAATTAAGTTGGCAGAAGCTACCCACTAATTCAGACCAAGTTAGGACTGTTGCTTTTCATAACATGTGAGAGGCTTTGGGATGACCTCTAGAGTTCACATTGTAAAAAATGTTAAAAAAAATTCCTAACACAACTGCTCATGCAACACATTTAATTTTTTTCATCACAAACAAAAGATTTTTTTTACAGTTGATTCTTGCATGCCATTATGTGAAGCTAGATGACGGAACTTCTCTTTACATACCTCCCTGGCACCTGAATTACTTCCAAAGTTTTAGCTGATTAGAGCCCACAAAATGTTCCTCACAATTTTACTGAACATTCATGCCTCATGTTCATTAGATTGAAGCAACCAACTCATCAGTACAGATTTGGTTTCTGAGTTTCTACTTTATTTTGTTAAAGTGATTGGCTCATCTAAAATTATGCAATACATAATCTGTGAGAATGTCATTGTTATGGCCTCTGATAGTTCAGATAGTGTTGAGAGAGGTCTCTTTTCTAGTCACACATTTAGAATTGTGCAGTGTAAAATTAAATGAGAGCTACAGGATGGTTCTAGTCTGTCACCCCCTGCTTTACAATGGTCTTCTAGATGCTTAAGCTCCAGTTCTTAGCTGATAAATTGATCCACTTCCATCTAGTAAGTTATTCAATGGAACCACAACCTTGGTACTTGTATCCCTGCCTTCTCTTAAGGACGATGACCTACAAGAAACCTAACACCCACAAAACAATGCGTGGCTCTTATTGATGGATTGTAGAAACACACACATATACTTAGTTATATCAATATAACTCTATAAATGTCTTAGCATTTTTTTGCTCTATTTCTTTAGTGGGTCAAAAACTCATCTCTATCTTTCTGCAGGGCTTTGAAGTGGATGAAGTGAGTCTTGGCCTCAATGCCTGTTCCACTGTGCAGGTGCCACAGCTTGGATGAGGAACTAGGCTGCATCTTCCTCCAAGCATGGTAAGGTTACCACTCTAGAGTGTGCATCTCTAACAGGTATGATCTGACTCGTTCCCAACTGCTCCACAGGACCTTTGGGCATTAACATCCTTTCCACATTCCTTTCTGCAGGCTTTACTTAGGGAATATTTCCCACGCTATGGGACAGTATGTGTATGTTTATGTTAATGGCATTCCCAACAGGAAGTCAGAATTGGTTAATTGACTAAAGAGTAAGAGCTGACAACTAAAAATACATTCATAATGCAGAGAGGAGAGCCCTTCAAAGAGATAAAGAACACACACAAATATAGAAACAGCTAGCACCATATTTGATAAAATTCATGCATTCCTCATTCACGAACAAAATTCAAAGTCATGAAAAATGTAAATGCAGTGAGATAAAAAAGAAGAAAGGGAGGTAAAGCCAGAGTAAATGAAATATAAATAACATGTTTAGAACTTACAAGAAAACCCAAGAGCTAATATTTGCTAAAATGCATAGGCTAGAAACTTAAAACACACAGGCTAAATAATCTATAACTGCACATCTGTATTGCTAAAGCACATGCTTAACTACACTGATAAATCAGCTGCATTTTAGAGGCTTGAACCCTTAGCGCATAATAATAAACACAAATACACAATTATTTCAATGTCTTGTCAGTCATCCATTCTCACAATTACGTCCTAATCTCCCATTTCTTCCTCACCCTCTCTGTGTCTGTGTTGGTATAATGGTGCATCATTTTACTTGAATTTCTGGCTTACAAGATCTCCCATTTTTTCATTCAAATATCTCCTAGCAGTCCCTTCTTAAACTAATGTGCAAGATGACTCAACTATAAACACTCCAATGATCTAAAATTGTCATTGTGTTTCTAAATACCAAAATCAAGTCATTGCCTAAGCATATTGCTGCAAGCCTTGTTCTTTTCATGTTCAACATCTCTACAGTTCATTAGCCTCATTCATTGAGTCATATCTAAAATTAGAAGGTAAGGTCTTTGAGATATGGGTAATATCATAGAATCATAACATTACCTGTGTTGGAGGGGACCTTAAAGATCATCTAATTCCAACCCCCTGCCAAGAGCAAGGACACCTTTCACTAGAACAGGTTCCTCAGAGATCTTGTTCCATGAAGGCACTACAACAGTTTTGAGAAGCATTGATAATTTCATTACTACAAAAATGCCTTAAAACAGTGAACGATAAACAACTCTAGTAATTGTTTTTCTAATTAAATTCTGAATTAAATTTGAAATTCAAGTATTTCCTGGTTCTTCTACATAAATTCTGCGAACCTTTCAAATAAAAAAACTGACTTTCTATGTATTACCTAAAGTTTTAAGCTTAGTCTGTTCATGTTATTGTCACCATCCCCTCTGAAATAGTCTCTCTGAAATTGTCTTACATACATAGAAGATATTGCTTCATTTGTTGTTTAAAAAAAAAAAAAATCTATCAGTATAGGAAGCTGTTAGGACTGAAAGACATTGAATATATGTAATTCTTACTGCAGCTATTACAGTCCAAGAATCTTCACTGTACCAAACAAAAGACAATACTGTCAGATTTTTAGTCCAATGACACTTCAAAGAGTAGAATCAAATCAAACAAATACCAACTTTCAGACTTGTTTTCAAGCCTGAGTAAGATTTTAAATACTCCAGCCTTCCTAATCACTGTTTTAAAATTAATACATACATAAATAAACACATAAATAAGTTAAGATATAGTTTATGGAGATAACTTTAACATGGAATAATCTAAAATTGAGGCAATCACTTCACTGTGAAACATTGGGCTGTATTAGGAACACATTTTCTAAATGCATTAACCATAGCATATTAACTTCAATGTAGTTAAGAGTAGGAGTTACCAGAATGCTATTAGTACATCAAAGGTAATGCAGTACAATTGGGTGAACTGGAAGTAATCGGCATAACTCACATTATAGGATATCACTAGAACAGGTATATTTTGAATACTTTAATATTTTTGCAAAGATTTCCTCTTGCAACATTGGTTTTGTACTTGAGCTCAAAAATTGCATATCAATCAATTAAGGAATTTGCTCTGTTTCTGACAGATTTGAGTTCTGCTTGTTAAATGTATATTTATTTTCATTGCTACGATTGGAATTTACCTATCATCTATTTAAAAAATTGTCCTTAGGAGATGAACTCACTGTTTCTGAATAAGTGAATAAGAAGTCTGATTTATATTGGGAACAGTGACTCAACCTTTAATTACAGAGGTGTGAACTGTTATCTCTGTAATTACCAGTCAACCTCAATCTCTCCTAATTATTTTTTTCTTTCATTGGCTCATACTTAAGGCTAACCCTACTGCATGAAGAATCTCCTGTTTAATTTGTTCAAAAGCTTGTTGAATGTAGTTTCTGCCTCTAGCTTCCCATTACTGTCCCCTGTTTCTTTTCATGCCTTCTTTTTGATTTGATCTTACTTTTAGGAGAAAAGAACATTCAGCTTCTCATTTGTTTTCAGCCACTTAAATCAGACAGGCCTTTGAGACACAAGGGTCAGCAAACCAAACAGTTGCTTTTTCAGAACAGAAATTTAAACACCATTTTGAAGGTAGATTATGAAATATATTTATACCATTTCTTTTTTTTTTAAACTTTTCAAAAAGACAAGCTAAAAGAGAGCAAGGAAACACAACTTAAAAGATATTTTGAAAGTAAAAGGAAGCAGAAGGCCTCTTTTACTTTGTTATTCAGTTACCCTGACTGGGAACATTTTGAGCTTAGAGGAACTCATCTGTGCAACAGAAGAGCAGACCAAAAAAATATAAATCTCTCTGCTTGTTTTGGCTTAGCAGAAGTCAGAACTTCAATATACACAACCCAGTTCATTGAGTTCTTTTTTTCCTATTGTATGGAAGCATCAGGGCTTCATCTAGTGTTCAAAGAGAAAATTACAGTTAAGAAGAATAAAACCTAAGTCAAACCATGACACATAACAATATTGTTAGTCCAGACAATTTTCTTTTAAGTGTTATCAGGAACAATGTCACATACTTTATACATAAAGTTCAGGTTGCTGGTCACATACATGATGCACAATATTACCCATCCTATAAAATATACTGCGAGTGCCTTACTCTATAGATCATATGCACCTAGTCCAAACTGTGGAAATTTGATAAAGTTTCCTTGATTTTTTAATTGGTTTTAAATCAGTCTATGTAGAAACATAAACATCAGTTAGTGTATAAATATGTTCAAATACATAGGAAAATTTCATTTGGTTTTAATTCTCCCCTTCAACACAGCTATGGCTTGCAATTCATGTGGTTTGAGCTATCAGTCAGTTAATGATTCCAGAGCACATTATATCCCCTACATAAAGAGTAGTAGGAAAGTTGTTTGCTATCTAATTTCTTCAAAAGAGCTGAGCCAGTTTAAGAATAAGGTGCCAATATGCTCCTGATTATGCTGACATCTAGCTCAAGGCCAATGAAGTAACCAAGGAGAACCTTTTCATGAACTGTGTTGGACTACTCCTAAGATGGTGCAAAATGTACTCAGTACTATTTATAAAAGCAAAATCTGAACTGTGGCAAACAGTGTAAGATTCTTGTGCCTTCCTACAACTTGCTGACCATAAGAGGCTCTGAAGATTCTGAGTTCATTTTCAAAGCAGAGCCGAAAGATTATTTTCTAAATGAAGCAAACCAAGATATAAAGGAAGAAAGATGACTTAGTGATGTCATGACATGAATCAGAGGCCTCAGAATATCTAAAGTAAGGATAGTATGGAAATAGGAAGTCATGATTAAAAGGGACTTTTAAGAAGTTACATTTTTAGGTATCTCCAGTTCTAGAATAATTTTTTCCTTGCAAATATGAAATGATACTAGAGTTCTCAGTATGCCCAGAAACAACTTTTCAACATGGTATTATTACAATTGTGTGCTCCTATTCCACCAGTACACATTTTTTTAAATTTTATTTTCTACCCTTGTTTAACTTTTAGAACTAGCAAGGACTGTCTATCCTTTCAGCAGTATCCACCGAAAGGAATTTATTTTTAACTAAATTGAGTGTAGTTTCCATTAGCCTGGCAAATTTTTTCAGGAGCAAGTCTCTTGCTGATATAGATGATTAGTTTATATTGTTGCACTCTCCCTGGAAAATGTGGAAGGGACACTGTGTTCAGAGATGTCCTAGTCCGAACTTCGCAGTCCCGCGTCACAGTGTTGAAATTTGGAATTGAAGAGTCACATTAAGAAAATAAATCAATACTGGAGTAAAGCGTTTTAAAGTGCTTGAAGTGAAGTATTTCCCTGCTTAGCAACTCTGCCATCATGATTTCAGAAAAAATAAGTATTTTTTAAATCAGCAGAATTAATGGAAAATGACAATTTCAAAATTATTTTTCAGACTTTTCTTCCTGAAGTTCTTTGTTATCTATCAAATTATCTTTGAATATTCTACTAAATTCAGCATATCAATTTTCAGTGGTGCCCAATGACAGGACAAGGTATGATTTACCAAAATACGGGTATAGATCTTATATCGACACCTGACTGAGGCAGGCAAGACTCTCTAACAACAATGTTAGAAAGTGTATGTTTTATTTACGGCCGGGCGCTGCACTGGAATAGCTTCCCAACATGCAGGCACCATCAGAAAACGTTACAGGTCTATATATCCACAAAGATTCAATACAAATACATATTCATAACATTGCCGCCTCCGACTTCTCACTTTGTATGGTAATT
>VYZT01050055.1:3295-18532 GCA_013400735.1 Pomatostomus ruficeps | reverse complement strand
ATTCGGAGCAGGGAATTTATCTGAGGATAAGATCGTGGAGCTCTAATGGAGCTTTAAAAACATCCCTTGTGAGTCAAAGCAGCCGCTCGGTGAAAGGAGGCAGCTCTGATGAGGGCAATTGGATGTTTTTTGAGCCGATTTGTTAATGACAGCTGAACTAATTGTGTGAGAGGGTTGGAAGGAGATAATCCTTAAGGTCCCTTCCAACCCAACCCATCAGGGATTCGGTGATAACACCCAGAATCCCGAGGTTATCAGGTAAATCCCCTGTTCAGGGAGACCAAGAGGTGCGGAGTGGGGCAGTGACAGCTCGAGAGGGTCCCTTTGATAGCGCCTGGGGAAAAGACTGATCAGAGAACCCAGCAATCAAGACCTAATTAACATCAAAAGCAAAGAGATCTGTAACCAACAAAAACCCCAATACTCAGAACTGCAGAACTTGGAACCAATGAACACGGAACCAATGGATCTCTGGGGGTTTGACTGGATAAAGTTTGGGGAAAATTGGGTAAAATCCCTGTGTCCTGGAATGATTTTCTCTGCACAGCCGGGCTGGGTGTGGATGAAATGATTTCTGTGACACATCCTGGCCAGGAATAACGCAATGCCTCGATTCTCTGACACTAAAAATGTTGTTGGAGAGTTTTTGTTTTTCCTGCAGTTTCAGTGACAATTGCACCACCGGGAATTCCCGATTCCACCATCCAGGAACAGGACTGCACCTCCCGGCAGCTGTGCAGGCTCAAACACCAACCCAAAACCTCGGCCCGGAGCAGCGGAATTAAGAGAATACGAATTAGCCCGCGGATTTATTCCTCACGCTGACACGATAAACCAATATTGATGGTTTCCCGTGGTGTAATACATCCTTATTCACCGCTTCACAGCTCACTCGGAGCTTCATCATTTCCTGCTCGCTGCTCCTAAATGGCTGATTTATCCCCCACTTCGGGAAATACGAGGCTGTTTATGGGCTCGGATAGCAACCAGATTGCACATCACTGCAGTAACATCCTGCAGCCTCGCCGTGCCTGATTGTTGTGCTCTTCACCTGGCTTTTCTTTTTTATTTATTTTTCCATGCGTCAGAGTTTTAGAGAAGAGATGCAAACTGCAACAGCTCTGCAGCGAAGGGAGATGTGATTATGGATTTTTGTAATGACCCTTGGATCACTTCAGCCCCTCGGGATGGCTCCTGCCTTTGGGAAAATGGGATTTGGTTGGTGCAGGACACAGGAGAAGGGAACAGTAAGAATGAGGAGCCCCACGGTGTAAATTGAACTCTCATCCTGTGGCTGAGGGTAAAACTGAGCTGCAGCTTTGGATTGAACAGAATTACAGAGAACAAAAGGGTTTGGGTTGGAATGGAACCTCAAATCCTCCAGTGCCACCCCTGCCATGGCAGGGACACCTCCCACTGCCCCAGATGCTCCCAGCCCCGTCCAGCCTGGCCTTGGGCACTGCCAGGGATCCAGGGGCAGCCACAGCTGCTCTGGGAATCTGTGCCAGGGCCTCCCACCCTCCCAGGGAGGAATTTCATCCCAATATCCCATCCATCCCTGCCCTCTGGCAATTTAAAGCCATTCCCCGTTGTCCTGGCACCCCAGGCCAATTCAAACCAGGTCAGGCCCAAACACTTGTGATAAATTCCCAATTCAGAGAACAAAAACCACTTTCTCCTGTTTTGGAGACGCCCAAACCCTCTCTTCACACCCCCCAAAGGCAAATCCATGGAGGAATCAGGGCAGGAGCACCGACTGAGACACCCTTTATCCCCACTCTGTTCCTTGCTCTCAGAATGAGCAATGCTCCCATCCATTAAGTTTATTTTTCATAATGAAATGCCCCAAATATTGAGAAATTCTCGGTAGAATTCTTGCAGATGGAATCTTTATCTTGAGATAAATTGACAATTTCACTCTGAACTTTCCTAAGGCCGGGATTTTATTTAGGGGAAGGAAGTGCCACAGGGGCTCCAGGCCAGCTCTGGACTTGCACAATCCCACAGAAATTCAAACATCCCTATCAAAACCCACAACCACAACATTAAAGTGAAGGTCTTGTACTAATTCTAAGATTTAAAAACCTCTCATGAGATCCAGAATTATTAAAATTTAAATAAATAAAATGCAAGATTGCTGAAAGTTCTGTGTGCAGAGACAGCGCTCAGCACCAGCGCTACGGATTTTGATTGAAATTATCCGACAGACTTTATGTCACCGTTTGCACCTTATTATGTCTAATTGCTTCTAGATTTCTGATTTAGTTCCTTGACATTAACACGGAATATAAATCAGAAGTTGCTTTATCAAGTGAGCTCTTCGGAGAGCTGAGAGTTTGGAATCAAACCCGGCGCAGATCAAAATGCTCACAATTCGCTCTGCAGCACTCGGGTTTTCCTAAATGAGTTCAATGTTTCAAAAGTTTCCTCCGCACTTGCGAACTCCAGACATGAAACTGTGCCTAATTATGTTATTTGGTGCTGTATTCTAATATGTCTGCTAAGTTATTCCATGTAATATGTAAAATGAATCAAAGGCTGCCAGGAGGTTTAATTTGCTTTTGGAGCGGTTTTTGCAAGCAATATGTTAGAAAAGTGTCATTCACAGTTTGTTTCAAACGAGGGGAAAAACAGATATATCAATGGGGAGTGGAGTGATTTTACCTCGATTATTGATCTTGGAAAGGGGAACGCTTTAATTAAATTCCTTTTTGCAGTTTAACGCTCTGGTTTTGCAGAAGAATCACTGGGAGGGGATGGAAGATTTGTGTGAGAGGGGTGCAAACCTCACTGTCACACCTGGGGGGCCTTGGAGGGAGGAAAGGGCCTTCCCAAAGTGCTCCCCAAACTCCTGCTCGGGGCTCCTTGGGGATTTTCTGCCTCATTCCCAGGGCTGAATGATTTAATCTTGGGAGAAAATTGGAATTGGAGGTAGAGCCCTTCTCACATTCCCATCCTTCTCCCCGACAGCAAGGACACCCTCGGTACCTCTGCTCTGGCCCAAAGCACAATTATTTTCTTTATTTTTCACTCCAGGTCACAGGAGTTGGCATTTCTGGATGAGTTTCTGCCAGGAAATTCCCCCACCCATCCACCCCATGCTGCACCCTGGGGAACAAGGAAAAGCTGAGAGAATTCGCCTTTGGCAGCACCTCCCACCCTCCATCCCCTCGTTCTGCTGGGCAGCCTCGCCCTCCTGGATGCCTTTCGGAATTTTTAATCACAGGAAATATTCCAGTTTGAATCAATTTGTGACTCTGCACGGGGCTCTGCTGATTGCTCTGATCTCCTCGGGTGCTCTGTTGGATTATCCCACATTCCCAGGGTCACTTTGGGCAGAAATCTGTCCTGAGGACCCCGAATCCTACCCAGCATCCTACAAACCCCAGCATCCTACAAATCCCAGCATCCTACAAACCCCAGCATCCCACAAACCCCAGCATCCTACAAACCCCAGCATCCTACAAATCCCAGCATCCTACAAATCCCAGCATCCTACAAACCCCAGCAGGGGCTTCTTGGCCACTTCCAGGGACCTCCAGTGCAGCTGGATTTGATGGCCCAGCCCTCCCAGCTGCCAGAATCCTCCAGGAGATCAAATATTGATCCGGCAGATCAAAAATTGGATCCAATCTGTTTCTTGGAGATCTCCCTGACTGGGACAATTTTATCCTCACTGCTGTTGCAGTGCTAATATTGGGAAATCTGCTGTGGTAACATCACAAAATGGTCACATCCACAGAAACCTTTTAATAAAATGCTGTTTCAATCCATTTGCCAGATCCATTCGAACCCCAAATATCTTTATTTTTCCTCCCTCCTCTTATCTAAATCATAACCAGGGAGCAGAACTCATGGATTGGATTTTTGGAAATTAATTATTGAAGTAACAGAGCAATTTTGCTGCTTCTGATTTCTGCGATCTCCTCAGGGTTGTGCAGGTGTGTTTATTATTAATAATTGTTAATAAGATGTTAATTACCAGGCCAGATCTCTCCCTGCACATGGATGTTGGCAGCAGACTCCTGAAGTTATTGAATATTTGCTATTTACGGTGACGAATTGGTCATCTGAGTGACATGGGCCGTTTTTGTTTGATGAAAGATGATATAAAAAATAATTAAAAATAGGAAATCTCTTTGCTTACATGGGAGTTGAGACAGCTGAAGCAAGAGCACCCATACCTCAGTGATTTACACAAAAGTATTCATGAAAATATTAATGAATATTGAAAGATTAGAGGAGTGGAATATAACCAGCCCCAAAGGGGTTCAGAGGAGCATTTTCAGAATTGATTTCAGCAATCCAGGAAATTCTGGAAGCTTCTCCAGGGTGCGACACCCCTCGGAAAATCCGTTCCTGCAGCCGGGAGCTCGAGTGCATCCGGAGGAGCGGCTGAGTCCCGGGTGGGCTCCCCTCACCCTCGCGTTTGCTGCTCCGTGGCTTTTCCTCAGACATGGAATTTATCAGCAAGGAACACGCCGGGGTGAGGGGGAGCTCCCAGCAGCGATCCCGGGGCTTCCCCACTCCCCAAAATCCCATTCCTGAGCTCTTCCCTCTGCTCTGTCCCTGCCACGACCCCCGGCCTGTGGAGCTGAATATTTATTTTGAGTATTGTATTTATTGTATTTATTTTGTAATAATTTTTTTGTAATAATTATTTGTGTAATTGTATATTATTATTACAATATATATTTTTATACTATTATTGTATTTATTGTATTTATTTTGTAATTGTAATACTATGATTGTAATATATATATTTTATAATATTATTGCATTTATTGTATTTATTTTGTAATTGTAATATTATTATTACAATATATATATTTNGTAATTGTAATATTATTATTGTAATATATATATTTTACAATATTATTGTATTGATTGTATTTATTTTGTAATAGCAATATTATTATTGTAATGTATATATTTTATAATGTTGTATTGATTGTATTTATTTTGTAATTGTAATATTATTATTGTAATATATAGATTTTATAGTATTATTGCGTTGATTGTATTTATTTTGTAATTGTAATGTTATTATTGTAATATATATATATTATAATATTATTGTGTTTATTGTATTTATTTTGAGTCAGACACACAACTCACATCTCAATTTTTCATCTGATTCTCTGGCACTGAGCTGGAAGTGAAGAGCCTGGGAAGGAGCAAACCTGACCTCAGGTTTCCCGATATTCCCTCCTGGGCTTTCCGCACAGTTCCACTGCATTAATACCTGCGAAAAAACCCACACTGGGCTGGGATTTGTTGTCCTCTGCTGCGGAGGGGTAGGGAAGCCAGTGAGGGATTGTTTTGGTACCATTTGAAAATGGCCAGAAATTAAAAATCAAATCGCTTCCCTGGAAATGGACGGTTTGGATTTTCCCCAAGTTTTTCCTGCGAGATCTCATTGACGGAACGGATCAGAGGCTGCCCTGGAAAATGGGATTTATCCCCCAGCAAGCAGCCGGGGTGTCTGGCTCGGGCTGGGATGAAGCCCTGGCAGCGGGAGCTGTCAGACTCCTCTGATGGCAAAGCCGGAGGAGCAGGAGAAGCTGTGAACAGCGCTCAGCACCTCGGGGAGCAATCCCTTCCCCTGGGGGAAATCTCCACCTGAGCCACGTTCCAGAGCGAGTTTTCTGTGGAAATCAGGTCTGGGTGAGCACCAGGAGCGCATTTTGGAATGACTGAGCCCGGAGCAGAGGGCAGCTGGAGCCAGGGGCCATCCCTGGGTCACTCTCACAGACCCCAGAGTTTGCTCTGCTGCTATCTCGTATCAAAATTCTCCTTTCCTATGAAATTCTCAGGTTTTTTTTACATCTCCCACAGTGCTTGTCCCGGGCAGAACAGGAGGAAAAGGCAGGGAGAGAAAATTGAGTAAAATTGGGCCACTTGCAGCTCCTGGCAGAGCCCTCCTGGTCAATCCGAACTGGTTACAGCCCAGGGGAACTGGAGAGGGAATTCTGCAGGGGAATGGAGAGTCAGGAGAACAGGGAATGGCTGTGAACGGACAGAGAGAAGGGTTAGACGGGATATTGGGGAGGAATTCTTCCCTGGGAGGGTGGGGAGGGTTTGGGCTGGAATTGCCAGAGCAGCTGTGGCTGCCCCTGGATCCCTGGCAGTGCCCAAGGCCAGGCTGGACGGGGCTGGGAGCACCTGGGACAGTGGGAGGTGTCCCTGCCATGGCAGGGGTGGCACTGGGTGATTTTAAGGTCCCTTCCAACCCAAACCATGCTGGAATTCCACGATCCAGAATTTTTTGGCATCAGAGCAATGTTTAATCTGAAAATTTGTATTTTTCCAAGCTGTCACCTCCGTGCAACCCCTAACTGGACTTCAACCTCACCTCATTAGACTCCTACCTGTTAAAAATTACAAACCTGAATGTTTCTGGGTCATTTCCCTCTGTCCATCGACATCACTGAACGTGACCTCAGTTCCTGAACACATTTCAATGTGCCAAAATCAATATATCCCCAATCCATGCTCCTATTGAACCCTGAGCTCAAGAAACGCAGCTTCAGGTTGTACCAGGCCAAAACTTTATTTTGAGCATTTATTGTATTTATTTTGTAATAATTCTTTTTGTAATGGCAATATTATTATTGTAATATATATATTTTTATAATGTTATTGTATTTATTGCATTTATTTTGAGTCAGACACACAACTCACACCTCGATTTTTCACCGGATTCTCCGGCACTGAGCTGGAAGTGAAAGGAGCTCCCCTCTGCTGTGATTCCATTTTGGCTCTGCACAGAAGGCAGGTGAGCGTCCCCAACCCACACCTCCCACCCAAAGGGTAACAAACCCAGCTTGCAAAAAATTAAAAGAGACAAACAAATAAAGATTTTTATTTTTTTTTCCTCATTCTGAGTGACACAGAGCAGAAACAGGAGGAATTTTTTATTTTGTGGCTGGGACAGAGCTGCCAGCACTATCGAACCTCTTCTTGTTTTAATCACCCTCCATGGGTGCCTTCTCCGAACGGGGTGGAAATCTCAAGTGCAGCTGATGCGAATCCTTTCACCGAAATCAGAGCTGTTGGCTCGGGGAAAAATCAGAATTTTGCCTCCTTTTTTTTGCTCAGACTGGGTTTGTTCTGGGCAAGTTCCTGCCAGATGGTTCCCAGTATCCACTGAACCCTGCAGAGCATCACAAATCCATGAGCTACACCCAGAGAATGCAAAAAGGAGCCTGAGAAGGTGGTTAAAAATACCCCAGAAGTTCAGGAAAACGCGGCTAATTTAGGCTCAGGTAGCAGCTAATGACTTGAATTAAAACAACAAGGCAGAAAATGTTTTCAGGTTGGAAATGGAACTCATTTAGCATCTCAGAAGGCTCCCTCTCGTTCGAGAGCTCTGCCAGAGCTCCTGGAGCCGCTGAACGGGAGCTCACTTCACTCTTCCATTAAACACTCCGGGTGAAAATGGAACGGTAATTTCTTATTTTTTTAAAAAAAGGAATATAAATAGAGTTTAAAAAAAAAAAAAAAAAAAGAGAAAACTTGAGTAGTACAAAATATTCTCGAAGAAGTTCAGAAATAAAGCTTTGGGGATTAAAAAGAGGCGGCAAAGTGGAGGAGAACTGCCCAGCTGCAGGAATAAAAGAGATTTCTGAGCAGATGTTTCCCAAATTCCTGGTCCAGGTGCTGAAGGTCGGATTGGATGGGACAGAAAAACAAAGGGTGTGCTGGGAATGGGGTGGGATGAAGGATAAAATGGAGTTATTGTGGAATATCACGGGATTTTCTCCGATTTCCCCCAAACTCCTCCATGCTTGGCTCGTTCCCCGGCCGTGAGCGCAGCACAGGAGGAGGGGAAGGATGGAACTGGGGGAGGCAGCTCCTGCTCGGGCATCTCCGGAACATTCCGGCCTCACAGGTGGCAACAGAACTGCCTGGAATTCTCTCTTTTCCCAGCCTGGGTTGGAAAGCCCATCAGACCTCGCCGCTCCTGCCCTGCCGGGTGGGAAGCACGAAATGGGGAGGAAATCGAGATTTGTGCCTGTCCCAGCCGAGCCTGTCCCGCTCCAGGGCAGGAACCGCTCCTGAGATAAGGAAATGAAATTTTAGTGATTGAGAACCCCTTCAATGGGGGAATGGCGCTGTTGAGCCGCTAGCCGAGTGAAGAAATCGAGATGGTCGAATGGCAAAATCTGAATTTATTATTTAATTATAAAACTTATATAGACTTTTCAAAGGTCGTCCGGATTGGGTCAATCCAAAACCTCCCCCTAGGCCGATTGGCCAGGCCAGAACTGCCCATGTTTTCCAGAGAGCGTTTCAACAACATCCAAACCTTATCTTTGTTTATAAAACACAGGAAGAAGAAGAGAAAAATTCCCATGGGAAAGAATCTGTGTTACCACAGCGGAATTTCTCCTGATATCCCACCCAAACCTGCCCTGGCGAGGATTTTTATCCCCAAACCTTTGATCCTGGCGCAGGTGGGTGCCGGTGGTGGTGAAATCTCTGAGTGAGGGTGTAAAAGTGATGCCACGTGCCTGGAACGCGACTGACATGGCTGGGCTGTGATTTTAATAACCACGGCTTTAAATAGATCATAACCAATTTTTATTTATTTATATAAAATAGAATATATTTTCTATAATTAAATGAAATAATTTATTAATACATTGGTAAAATAATTTTATGTCATATTATATTTTAAATGAATAGAAATTATATAAATAAAAATAAAAATCAATAGAAATTATTTGAATAAAAAACCACCTTGCAGGAGCATCCCAGCCCAGCAGCAGCTGATTTCCTCAGGAGGGAACAAAATCTCATCCACAAGTCCCCCGGGTTCAGCCTGAGGGACAACGCCGGTGTCACAAATCCCCGATTTCCAGGAGAGCAGATGACAGGAGAGTCTCAGGTGCTGACTGAGTTGATCTGCACGGAGCACTGAAGTGCAGGCAATTAAGAATTGCGTTGATCGCGGGGATTTAATGGCTCTCCAGGATACAGGGGGAGGCTGCAGGAACGTTCCTGAACATTCCTGAACATTTCTGAGCATTTCTGAATATTCCTGAACATTCCTGAACATTTCTGAGCATTTCTGCCACGGGAAAAGCTGCTCCGAGCCTTTCCCTGGGCTCCCGCGCTGCTGCAGCCTCCGGGGTGCAGCTCCAGCCTCCGGGGGGTTGCTGCGGGCAGGGCAGATGGAATTATCGGGATTAAGGAACTCCAAGCACAGCAAACCTTCAGGTTGCGTTTTTTAAACTCGGATCATTCGCTGATCCAATTTACAGCCCAGGCCTGGAGTTCCAGTGAGGGCGAGGAACCCGGCGAGGGGGGAGAAGGAAGGACCAGGAATTCTGCTGCTTCAGCCTGAGCAAATTCTCTGCTGCTCACAGCTGTGAGATTCCACCCAAACGTCATCCGAAACTCTGTATTTAGGACACAGATATTAAGGACAGAAGGTTATTTTCTTTGGGGGTTTTTTGGCTTTTTTTTTGTATTGTGGTTTTTGGCGCTTGTTTGTTTGTTTGTTTGTTTGTTTGTTTGTTTGTTTTGTTTGGGGTTTTGTCATTTGTTTGGGGTTTTTGTTTGTTTGTTTGTTGTGGTTTTTTGGTTTTTGGGGGTTTTTTGGGGTGGGTTTAGGTAATGCCAAAGAACAAAACTTCTCAATATCCAGACCGAGTCGGTCTCTTCAAGCTCAGGTTGAGAGTGGAAGTTGTCCATGGCAGGGCGCTGGAAATAAATGAATTTTAAGTTCCTTCCCAAGCCAAACCTTTCCAAACCTCATCCTAAACTCTGTCTTTAGCACATAGATATTAAGGATATTAAGGGTTTTTTTTCTTTTTCTGCGGGTGGGTTTCAGTAATGAGAAAGAGTAAAACTTCTCAATATCCAGACTGAATTTGTCTCTTCAAGCTCAGGTCAGGTGGAGCTCTGAGCAGCCTGGGAAAGTGGAAGTTGTCCATGGCAGGGGTCTGGAAATAAATGAATTTTGAGTTCCTTCCCAAGCCAAACCTTTCCAAACCTCATCCTAAACTCTGTCTTTAGCACTCAGATATTAAGGATATAAGGATTTTTTCATTTTTTTCCCATGGGTGGGTTTAGGTAACATCAAAAAGCAAAACTTCTCAATATCCAGACTGAGCTGATCTCTTCAAGCTCAGGTTTGGTGGAGCTCTGAGCAGCCTGGGGTAGTAGAAGTTGTCCATGGCAGGGGGCTGGAAATAAATGAATTTTGAGTTCTTTTCCAAGCCAAACCTTTTGTGATCCCTAAATGCTTTTTTTTCCAGCTGAACCCTTCAGCACAGCCACAGGCAGTGAGTGTTGGGGGCAAAATTCCAGCCCTGTGGAAGCAGAAATCCCCGGGAATTTGGGGGAGCCGGGGATGAGAGAAGTGGGGGGCAGCAGCTGAAGGAGCTGTGGCCTGAATTAAACCAGGATTTATCCCAGGAAAAGGAGCTTTCCAGGACAATCCTGCCTTGGGGCTTGCAGGGGATGCAAAACAGCCTTGGATGCCTCCGATTTTCCCGTTTCCACTCTGTTCAAACCCACCGGAGAGTTGTTTCAAAGAGCTCCGAATGAATAAGTTTCCATTCCAGCAGTCTCTGGGTTTTTTTGATTACAAATGAGTTTTCAGTCCACCTGAAACAGATCAAACATTGCCGCTGGGAGCTGCCGGCGGGGCTCGGGCACTTCTGGAATTCCTGCTGCCGGGTGTGTTATGAGAGCGAGCGAGCGGAACCGCAAAACCTGATTGACGCTGTTGAACAGCAAACGGAAAAATAAATTATTTTCTAATAAAATTGGAAATGAAAGCTGAGAGGAAGCTGGATGTCCCCAGCAAGGCGAAAAAGCATGAAGAGAATACCCATTATACCAGAAAGTATTGAAAGTCCCGAATATTTGTTCTCAAAAATAGAAAAGATGAGCTGGCTCAAAGCTCTGAGCTGGGCTCCCTGTTGATGGAGCTGCCTGTTTCCCTGCTTTGTTTTCCTCTTAGCAGTTATTATCCCTTCAAATAGTGCAGGGAGAGAACTTTTTCATATTTGATTTTTTTATTTTACTTGAAGCCTCAAAGTGAGAACGCTTGGCCGATTTTCAATCTGCATCCAGAAGCCCAAACCTTTCTGTGATTCCTGAATGCTTTTTGTTTCCACTGAACTCTTCAAGACAGCCACGGGCAATGAGTGTTGGGGTCAAAATTCCAGCCCTGTGGAAGCAGAAACCTCTGGGAATTTGGGGGAGCCGGGGACGAGAGAGGTGGGGGGACCTTGGGCAGTAGCTGAAGGAGCTGCTGTTCTTTTCCTGCTACAGAGAAACACAAAAATGGAAGAATTGAGCAAAGAGAGTTTTCATCATCCCAGCTCTTCACCAAGGGAATCCTCTCCTCCCAGACCCGAGGGATGGGGTTCCAACCCCAGTGAGGAGCTTTCCCAGTCATCCCCGGTGTCCATTTCCCAGGAATTCCCGCCCCTCCAGCTCCTCCCAGCGCAGCCACTCCTCGACCCAATTCTGTCAAGGAGATCTGCTTGATTGGAGCTCTTTGAGTAGCAGAGGTTGCTGGTTCCCTTCTCGAGCTGGGTGTTTCTGACAGACGGCGCAGCTGAGTGGGCACGGAGGAGTCGCGCTTGGACAGATGGTCCCCGAGTCCCCGGCGCTGTTACTACAGCCCTGGAGGGGCCGGGATAGCGTCGGGAAAGGGATTGTGCAGGAGAGATGGAAACGGAGAGATGGAAACAGAGATGGAAACGGAGATGGAAATGGAGAGATGGAAACGGAGATGGAAATGGAGAGATGGAAACGGAGAGATGGACACAGAGATGGAAATGGAGAGATGGAAACAGAGAGATGGAAACAGAGAGATGGAAACAGAGAGATGGACACGGAGATGGAAATGGAGAGATGGAAATGGAGATGGACACAGAGAGATGGACACGGAGATGGAAACGGAGAGATGGAAATGGACAGATGGACACAGAGAGATGGAAACAGAGAGATGGAAACGGAGAGATGGAAACAGAGAGATGGAAATGGAGAGATGGAAACAGAGAGATGGAAACAGAGATGGACACAGAGAGATGGAAACAGAGAGATGGAAACAGAGATGGACACAGAGAGATGGAAACAGAGAGATGGAAACAGAGAGATGGAAACAGAGATGGACACAGAGAGATGGAAACAGAGATGGACATGGAGAGATGGACACAGAGAGATGGAAACAGAGATGGACACAGAGCCTGGCCTAGAAACACTCACCTCCCTAAAACACCAAAAATCCAAGATTTTGAGAAAAGCAGAGAGAAGCTGAAGCTCCAGAAGTGGAATAAATCATCTCCCTCAGCACCCCAAGCAAGAACAGAGTCCAGATCCCACAGGAAAACCCCAACAAGAGCAGGAGCTCCTGGATTTTTGGGCAGATTCCAGGGGTTTGTCACGCTGCTGGTTCATCCCAAAAGGTGGCTCCAATTTAGGCTCCTTTTGAGAATTCCCTGGGCTTCTCCTGAGGGCAGCAGGAGCTGCTGACGGGGCCCAGCCTGCAGAGATCAGCCCAGGCTCACAAATGAACCCCCTGACCAGGCCAGGAATTGAACTCCTCTCTACATCTGTTGATTTAATCCCAAATCCACCATTCCCTGCAGCCAGCAGAGCCCTTCCAAACCTAAATCCCGCCATTTCCTTGCATTAATGGGATGCAGAGATATCAATACCACGGATAATATCCTAATTATCCTCGTTATTCCACAGCTGGTTGGGGTTTTCGCTTTCGCCCACTGCCAGGATGAATAATCCTGCCCTAATTGCTGATTGATCACTTCCCTTTAATTCACAATTTGGCCGGAGGGAAGAGCTCTGTGTTATCAGGGAAGGGGTGAGATAAGGTCCGGAATTTCTCTGACAGATGTTTGATCCTGGAATCCCAATCCAGACACACCGATGGCTAAAAGGGGAATGGGAATAATCACCAAAAAAATCCTTTATCCTGACAGCTTTCTCTGTGGTTTCAGCTGGGTTTTCCTCCGCACATTTCTGTTTAATTAACCCACTGCTAATGATGCTGGTAGCAGGGATTCCTGTTCTCTCTCTGACAGCTCAGAGCCAACAAAATGCGTTGTTCTGGTTGAAAAATTGTGCCGCTAATGGCTCAGTGTGGTCGGCAAGGGTTGCTAAGGAGATAAAATGAATTTTTTTCTGATAGTTGTGTAATTCAAGGTGTGTCCTGAAGAGAAGTTCCTGCCTTGTTCACTGCCATCCTGCTCCAGCTGTAAAAATGAGAGAACCTTGGCGTTGTTTTGGGAGCACAAAGGAAGTGGAACAGAGGAAATCTCCATTTATTGATTTTTCACGGTTTTTTTTTCATTTTTTGGCCTTTTAAATTTCCTCCATCACCGTGTTCTTGCTGTTGGAGTTGGAAGATGGGCTCTATAAATGGCTTTTCCCCATTACATAATTCCCTGTTGTCTATAATTAACTCCTGCTCGTTATCTGTAAACACCAACAGATTTTTCTCTTTATTCCATCACATCACCAGGACTTGAATTTGATTTCCAGGGAGGGTCAGCTGGGCGGATTAAACCCTCCTGCTTAGGACGGGGCTGTCCATGAGCGCTGGAATTCCTCGGGAATGCTGGCAGTGACCACGGGTGGCTCAGGAATAGGGACAGAGGTGATTCCACCCTAAAAATTCCTTCAAATCCATTCCTCCAGCACTGCCCAGCCCCTTCCTGGCTGGAATTTGATTGAGGAACTCACCAGATGCATTTTAAATCTTCTCCTTCCATTTGTGCCTTTGTCTTCTGCTGCTCTGGAAACTTTGGAGGAATCCGAGCAGGAATCCGAGGAGGCTCCTGGCAAACTCCCCATCCCTGACCCGCATTTGCAATTCCGCTCTCCCCATTAGCAGGGAGCCTCGGGCACGGAAGATTTCAGCTCCCGGGGAATTCTTTCCCAGACTCCGAGGCTCCTGTGCTGGCAGTCCAGGGTTTAATGACATCCCAGAGCCACAGCCCGGGGCGGCAGAGAGCCACGGACAGCAGGAGCCCGCGCATTTCGGGTTTGCTGAGGATTTAGGGCACTCGGGAAGATTTCCTGAGAAATGTGGCGCGTTTGCCAGCATGGAAAATCCTGGCTTTTGGGAAAGGAATTTTGTGTTCTCCCTCTGCTCCTGGGAGACGGGAGAGAGTGGAAATGGAGGTGTTTGGGGTGTGTGTCTTGGCAGGATTGGGAAAAAAAGGTTAATTCCTCAGGAATAATACTAATACGAAATATTAATACTAACACTAAATATTATACTACTAATAATATTTAAACCAACATAAATACTGTGGATGTGGCCCTGTGGTTTCCCTCACTTTTTATCCCATGGATGTGGAGGACACCAAGGAGAATTTTCCATGGTGAAATCTGTGCCTGTGCTGCCGCACATCCCAACAAATGAATTTATTTTATTTCACTTTTTTCACCCACCTGACCAGCTCCTGATCCTGCTCTTTTCCTGCTTCATTAATATGAGTTTAAACTTTATTTTTTGGCGAAATCTGTTGGGATGCTGCTGGCTGGAATCCCAGATTTGTAGGAAGGCAACCCAAAGGGAGATTTTGCTGATTGCCATGGGTTGATCAGATCAAACCGTGACAGATCCTGAATTTTGGGATGCACTTTAGTGAAACACCCAAATATTCACTGTGCTTCACCCACCACTTCAAGGATTTCATTTTATGGCTTTTCTTCTTCTGGAGGTGCCGGGGAGATCAGAGGGAGGAGAATCGCTGAGGGACGATTTGGAATTTCTCTCAGGGATGGGGACAATGTGGAGATGAGTAATGGAGCTATTTCTGCTGGGGCAAAACTCATCCCCGAGACAGCGAGCAGCCAAACCCGCCATTCTTTCTGTCAGGGCTCTGCGGGTGCACAGACCGTTGGGTTTTTGATTTTAAACCTCTTTTTGCAGGAGCTGGGAGCAGAACAAGGCCAAATCCTCGCATGACGAGCGCGGTCCTTGTGTGTTGTGTGCAGGAGCTCCTCAGCAGATGACAAATGAGTCGCATCGTTTGGACTAATTGATCTTGTCTCGGGTGTTTGTTTATTCGCAGGCAGCCACCGGCTGCTGCTCCCGGTTTGCTTTGGTATGGAAATGAAGCTTGCAGAAATTCCCAGACAGGTTCCACTGGAACTGGGATGGAACTGGGATCGCCGGGAATTTTCAGGGGGTTTTGTGCTCATGGGATGGAAACAGCAATTATTTTTATTTTATTTTATTTT
>VYZT01050050.1:112238-129539 GCA_013400735.1 Pomatostomus ruficeps | reverse complement strand
TCCCACCCGAGTGACCTCTGCTCCAGCCAGGCTCTGTTCCTTCTTGGCACAGTGAGACCTCTGGCTTCAGCAAGTTCCTGGTTATTTCCCCAGCACGGACACTCACAGAAAGCACCATTGCACGGGGAGAATTTGTGGATGTGTGAAATCGTCATTGTTAAATGTGCTTATCTGCAGTTACACACTGAACACCTGAGCTGAGGAGTCTCCCAGTCAACCAGGTCATGTCAGAGCCAGAGAATCACTGATTTACTGACTTCCCCAAAATTTTGGGGTGTTCTGTGAACTCTCAAGCTGATCACAGAATGGTTTGGGTTGGAAGGAGCTTTAAATCTCATCTCATCCCACCCCTGCCATGGGCAGGGACATCTTCTACCGTCCCAGGGTGAACAGAATGGTTTGGGTTTGGAAGGAACCATCCCGTTCCATGATCCCAGGGTGCTCCAAGCCCCATCCAGCCAGGCCTTGGACACTTCCAGGGGTGTGGGATCTTCCAGAAATCAAAATATTTGAGTTGGCAAAGGAGCTCTTAATACAGGGAGTGAGTGTGGCACAGAGAAGGGTTAACAAACAAGCCGGTGACAGATTTTGCTGTCACAAACTGCTGAGATCAGAACCAGCTCCGCCACAAGCAGCGTGATCCCAGCACCGTGCAGAACACCTGCCTTAGTTACAGCTGCACCGATGGAACCGGGGAAAATCGGAGATTGTTTCGGGAAGGAAGCGGAGCCCCTGCCCTAATGAGCCTTCAGAAGCTCTCCATTGATTTGCTTTATCAAAGGGAAACTGGAGAAGTGATTTGATCAGCGCCTGCATGGGTCAGGATTTCAAATGCTCAGAGGCCTCTTTAATCTAACAGGAGGGATAATAAGATTCGGTGCCTGCAGTTGAAGCGAGGCAAAAATCAAATTGCAATTAAGGAATGTTTAGACAGCAAGGGTAATTAACCATTGCCATGATTTTGGGGGTCAGGATGGAAGCACCACCTCTTGAAAGGTTTTAATTTGAATTATTTCTTGGAACGGTCTCCCGTCTTTGGAATGCAGTGAAGTATGGTTGTGTGTGTTCCTATCAAAAGCACAAGGACATTTGGCTAGAAATAAGATTTGCATACAAATTATATTCCAAAAAAACCCTGATGCACGATCCTGTGTTTTTAGTAGTTTCTGAGTATTAGAGTGAATTATTTCCTGCAACTTTCCCATTAAGAAAAAAGCAATTTTCTTGTTTTGCTTTCCTCACTGAAAACTCATCAAAGGCCACATGTGCTTTATGGGCACTGCCAAAAATTCAGAGAAAAGTTTTGGCCAATTGGTCCTGCAGAGTCGTCCTCATTTGCAAGGGGCTGGGGACGCGTTTGTGAGAAGCAGGCAGAGAAAAGCGAGCGTGGAAAATTCCTTTAACTTGCATTTAGTGCGGCAATTAAAGCAGCAGCCCTGACTTTGCTGGAATCTTTGCTTTTCCCAGTAATAATGGTGCCGAAAGGAATGGGATGTGGGTTCCAGCTGCACACAGAAGGGAAAACAAAATCTGTTTGCCATCCCTCTGAGGGCTCTTTTGGAGGAGTGTCCCAGTGATGCCTTGGAGAGGCTCCGTTTCCATCTTTGGGGGCCTGGGCCAACGAGGTGTCCTTGAGTGCAGCCTGGAGAGGATTTGTTGTGTCTGAGCAGGATGGGAGAACAGGAGCTCCCAGCGCGTGGGGAGTGTGAGAGTTCCACACTAAAGCAGGGCAGGGGCTGGGAAATAGAAAAGCTGAATCTGAAGGCATCACCTGCCCTGAGGAAAGTTATTCTGGAAAGGAGGGACCAGCACTTTCTGGCTCCCAGCTCTCCCTGTGACACATCTCTGTAAGAAGAGAGCCAAGTACACCAGAATTAAGGGAACTGATGAGGAGAGGAATCAGTAATTGCCTGCGAAGGCGCTGGCTGCTCCGAGCTCCATTTTACATTCGCCTGTGCTCCGCGCGTGCCCTGCCCGAATTAGTACCAGACCCACGCTCTGGTTTTAAGGCTCCCTCTCGAATTGGGACCTCGTAATGTTTTTTAATTGGGGCTGATAAAAACGTGGCATTACCGCAGCTTCCTCGGAGAAGCCGGTTGTGAAATTGGGTTTGTATTAAACCTAATGACGGAAAATTAAGCGTAGTGCGTCTGTCGGCAATGGGCCGCGATAAAAATCTTCTCCTTTTCATTACGGGAGGTTAATAGGGAATAGGGCAGCCAAGATGCACTGGGAAAGCGAATCCAACTAGGGGGATTAATAAGCCTTGAAATTCCCTCTGTTCAGAGTTCTGACACTGCCATTAGTCGGAGCATTAGGGATGATTATACAAATGCCTTGGATGTTACTCTTCCTTAAATCCCGAATTTATTCACATTTTGTCTGTGAGGGTTGCTTTGCTTGAGCCACGGCTCTGTAAATCTCGGAGTGTCCTGGGAGCGTGACTGCGTTTGTGAGAACCTGGCAATCCTGAAATTCAGGAGTTTAATCTTCAAAGGAGATGATCACAGTGATAATTTATTTTGGAGGAGCGGGATGCGTTCAGAATCTCTGATAAATCATCCCCCAGCCACTTTTGTGTCCTTCAGCAGTGACCACTGCTGGCATTCCTGTCTCCTCATGACCCCAAAAAGAGCATTTCCCAGTTTCACATCTTCCCTAATCCAGCAATAAACCAGCTAAAATGGTTTTTTGGGGGGTTTTTTTGTGTTTTTTTTTTGCCTGGCAAAAATCACCCTGAAATTCCAAATTAATTATTTTTTTCTTCATCCCTTTAAAAACGTGGCCATGGTGTTGCTCTCAGGGGTTGGTGTTTCAGCTCTTTTTTGGTGAATTTGTTGTAGGAAACAAATCCTGAGTGTGTGGAAGCTCAAGGGGGTTTATGAATGATCTGAGGGAGGTGGATTTTCTGTTTGCTGATGCCTTGGTTTGGGTAAGGCCAGGAAAAATTGATTGGTTTTGTTTTCAAAGGACCTGAGCATCTCAGATCCCTGCAATCACAGGAAAAAACAATGCTGTACTCATCCAACTACTTAAATTTGGTCAGTTCTGCTAGATAAGACATTGAATTTTTCATTTAGTCCGAGTTGCTGTTGTTAAAGATTGTTACAGCCAATTGTTTGGGTATTGAAGTTATTATTTCAGTTCTTTTCCGTTAGTTCACTGGGAATATTTCGTTGTGCATGTAGTTTTGCTGGGGATACGAGGCTGCAATTCCATCTGCGTAGTGATGGATTCCTTTAAATCCACTTCTTTCCAAAAAAACCCCGTTTTCTATTAAGTTTACACATCTGAAATTTAAATTTCTGCGTGCACGATAACTATATTTTCCTGCTGGTTTATTTTATTTTTTTCTTCCTGGTGATACTGCATCTTTGTCACTGCCGTACAAAATTTTAGGCCTGGAGTAGCAGAGCGGTTGAATTTGCCTCAGCACATTTGAAATGCAAATTATCTGCTTGCTGCTCACTTGGGTCCCCCTCAGCTATCTCATCCTGTACACCCCGAATCCTGCCTGACTCTCTGGCTCATCTGAATGTATCCCTGAGTTTTTGAGTGTATCCCTGAGCCGTGTTTTTGCAGGATTGGGAAGACATCCACGTAGCTCTCTTGGAGCTGCTGTGGGGAGCTCACCCTTGATCTGCCAAATCCTTGTTGGCCTTGATGTTTCATCCCCTTTTTATCCATTTTTATCCCCTTTCCCTTTCCCTGTCCCCATCACAAACACTCCCTGTCCCTCAGCCCTACATGTGGAGAACCCTTGGGGGCTGAGATTGAGCTCAGCTTGGGGCTTCTCTGAGGGGAGCAGACGGAACATCCCGAGTGTCTCCAAAGCAGAGGCTCCAGCCTTGCCCGGAGCCTCCTCTCTGCAACAGGTTTGTTCAGCTGGGCTGGAGTCTCCCTTGGGGGGGTCATTAGAATGGGGGACAGTTCCCTCATTTGTTCAGTTCCTGATTGGGGATTTGAGGTCGATCTGCTCATTGCTGAGCTCCATCCAATTGGATCCGCGTTGGACCCGGGGGTGCTGCTGGGCTGTTCCCAGCTGGGCCGAGTTGTGTCCCTGGGATCCCATTAAAACCAAAATAATCCCCTTTTCCCTGTACTGCTGTGTCTACCTCTTATTTTTACCAGCCCTTGAGGCATCAGCCTGACTGGCTGTTCACTCTCTCCCTGCTTTTTTTGGGTTTGCTCACCACAAAAAAATATTCAAGCACGATTTAACCTTTCTAGGCATTTTAGAGAATTGTTTCCTGTTTATTCCTCTACTTCCTTTGCACTTGGGGTGGTGTCAAACAAACGGGGTGAGGATGAAATGGAGCTCTCAGGGAGCTGAAAGGTGCTTTTGCCTCGTGCTTTCCAAACAGACAGTGGCCACGGCGAGCTGAGCCAGCCCACGCTGACCATCCAGACGCACCCGTACCGCGGCTGCGAGCCCGTGGAGATGTCCTACCCGCGCGGGCAGTTCCAGCCTGCCATCCGCGTGGCCGACCTGCTGCAGCACATCACCCAGATGAAACGGGGACAGGGCTACGGATTCAAAGAGGAGTACGAGGTGAGAGGAACCTTCCTTCACGGGACTGAGCAGGGGTAGAACCTTGGGAGGGGAGTGGAACTTTTGTAAGAGTTTCTTTTCCTTAATTCACCCTTTTAATCCTCTTCTTTCTGATTTTGGTGTTGAGGGCACGATTTTACAGCACTTCACCAGGGGTAGAACCTTGGAAAGGGAGAGGAACTGTTTTTAAGAGCTTCTTTTCCTTAACTCACCCTCTAAATCCTTTCCTTTCTGATTTTGGTGTTGAGGGCAGGATTTTACAGCGCTGTCAGTGTCAGGAGGCCCTATGTCCCAAAAAGAAGGTGTTTGGTACAGCAGTGACATCGTGCCCATCCCTGTCCCAAAGAGATTTTTATTACAGCAGGGACACCGTGCCCATCCCTGTCTCAAAGGGGTTTTTCCTACAGCAGTGACACCGTGCCCACCCCTCTGTCCCACAAAGAGCAGCCAGTAAATATTTACCAGCTGCTGAACCCAACCCGGGATGTGCAGCCCCACAGTCCCTTCCTCAGGGATGTGTTTTCCCCGAGTCGTGCGAGCTGTGAGAAGAGGAAGCGGTTTTTTCCTGAGCTTTTTGAGAGCTCCAGATTAATCAAATTGAATCACAGCGCCACCTGAATGCAGAATTGTCAAGTCAAGGGCAGGTATTTAGTTTAAATGAAGGTGAAATTTTCCGATGTGATCAAACCTCTGGCTCCGAATGGGCTTGACTGACATCTTCTTCCAACTCCGTGTGAAGAGAGGGGTAAAGGATAAGCTGGGAAAGTTCAAGCAGCTCTTGTTCCCCTCACCTTTTCCCTCAGCAAGCTGGAATGACCAGGAATATCAGACAAATGACCAGCAGAGATGATGTTGGGGCTGATTTGGAAGAGGAAAACACATTTAAGAGCAGAGCAAACAGAGGGAAACAGCACCAAACATATGTGAGAGTCAGCTCCAGCAAGCCGTAATTATAATGAATGTAGTAAGCTCGGGGGAAGGCAATAAGCAATTAATATGCACAGTGGCATTAAGACTATTTAAAAATAATGTAACAGCTGTGAAAATAAGTTACTTAATGAAAACAGCTCACTTCTCCCCCCTGCAAGTCGGAGTCTGTGGGGTTTGTGTCCTCGGTGCTGGGGTTTGCTGTAATTTAAATAAAATGGGAGCCTGTCCTTCCCTGGTACTCACCAGGGAGGATTTTTTAAATCAGGTGGCACCAAAAACTGTCACAGCCCATGTTTGTGGGAACTGTGCTAAGCAGGGCTAGGCACTCTTGCCCCGTAATCAGGCGTGCTAATTAAACGATCAATATAAAGGGCTCTGTTGAAGACTGGAAAAGGGGAATAATTCTCCGAGGAGATTTCCTCAGCCCCCCTCGGCCTCCGTTTCCACGAGCAGCCCCCAGAACTGCGCCAAGCTCAATTACAGCTGCCCCGAGACCCAGTTCTCGGTGCTCAAGAAGAAAACAGGTGCTGGCATATGTGTAATTTCCTGGCAATTATCAAAATAGCACATTAGCATGAAAAATGTCAATGCAACTCCCAGCTCCACGAGTTCTGCCTCTCCCAGAAAGCGCTGGCTGGGTAACGAGGAGGATTTTATGTAGTTGTGAATAATTCCTTTATTTATGAGGAGTGGCCTGAAGAATGCCACGGGCTCATAAATCCCCTCCCACCTTTCCACCAGCGGGAATTGGGGCGTTTTTAACGCTGGGATTTGGGGATGCAGGCAGCTCCAGAGAGCAGCAGGGAGGATTTCAGGGAGCCTGAGAGCTCCTGGGAGGTGGGAGGTTGGAGCTGGCTCAGCCTGGGATCCACACAGAGCTGCAAAATTGGCTTTGCGAGGCACTGATAAAAATCTCGAGCAGGAATTTGATGTCTCTTTCAAAATGTGTTTTCAGACGCTAATATCAGTGTCACCTCCAAATATGATCTTTTTTTTTTCTTCTTCTTCCTTCCGAGGAGCTGATTTTCTACTTACTTTGCAAATTGATAGCGTAAATTGCAGCCTGTTTAGTGACATGTTACCAAATAATTTTACTCTCGTGAAAAATCGCTTTGAACGGAGCAGATCAGTCACACATGACAATCTTCTCTTATCTCCGCCGGGGAGCCTGGAAATTGCGTTTCCCCGTTTGTTTCAAGGATGCTTGGAGCACGGGCAGCCTGGTTTGCTGATTTTTGGAAAAATATTCCTGGGAGCGCCACGCGGAGCTGAGGAGCGGGACGGGATCGTGTCAAACGGGTGATAACTGGGTGTGATAACGGGAATCTGTCAGCACTCCCTTTTCTGAGTTATTTTAGGGCTGCTCTGCTGCACCTGAGGGCAAAATGTGAATTTTGGGCCCTTTCCTGCTTCTGTTGGGTGGAGCAGAAGAGAAAAATCTGTCGGGGTGCAGCTGGCGCTGTTTGGGATTGGGAATAACCATAAACATTGAAACGGGACACGTTCAAATGTCACCGGCTCCTTTCCCAGCCCCTATCAGCTCTGATTTGTTGGGAGCCGTGGGACCAGTCCCTCAGACTTATTGCCAGCCCCAATTTCTGGCTAAGGAGATAATGAGCTTAATTACCCAAACTCGTTTTCCGTTATGATTTAGGATTGTCGCGAACGCGCGTTCTCCTGCCGCATTATTGAGACTGCTCAATTATTTTAGATTTTCTGGCTCCTTCCTCAAGCACTGAGAATCTTCAGCTTGTGGAAGTCACCTCTGGATTTTAACCCTTTCCATTTTCACGTGGCCAGAAGAATAAATCTGGTGGTCCAGGCTATGATGGGACACCACAAAATCATTTTTATTCAGATTATATTTTTTTTTTAGCCCAGGTAATTTTGAATTCCGGAAGAGTTTTTCCACCACTGTTGAGGGGAGAATGACTTCAGTGAGAGGGTCAGGGCTCCGTGGCACAATTTGGGATAAACAGGAAGCTTTGGATCAATTTTGTTGCCTTTGGCAGCAAAACTGCAGCGTTGAGGTGGATCAGTGCAAATGAAAATTTGAATTTTTGTATTTTAGTTCAAGGGAAGCAGCAAACGAAGGAAATTCATCCATCTGAAATTTAAATTGGCTCGCAGTGAGGCTCAGCTTAATGGGAACACTTCAGTTACGCCTGGGCCGTGGTGCTCGCGAAGCTTGATTGAGATGAGGCTGACTTTGAGAGATCCATCCTTGTAATTTCAGCTGAAATTTAGATCAATTTAGTTTAAAAAGCTTTGCCGTAACCTAAATTCCACCAGTGGGAAGAAGATATTTCCGTGTAAATTTCACAAAACTTCTCAAGAAGAAGTTTAGAGAGTTTTAGAAGTAGGAAAAGCCTGAAAATCAAGTATAGTTTTTTTGAACACTCAAAAGTCAGAGAAAGAAGGGGGAGAATTTCCTGTGAAAAAAAATGGATTAAATACTGAGTGGTCTGTCCTGATTTAACATTGCTGATCACGCAGATAGAAACAGGACTGTTTTTACAATTATAAAGACATTTATTATGCCCAAAAAAACCTGGAGGAACAAAGTATTCGCTGCGCTCCTCATTTTCTGTCTGCAACCCAATTATAATCCATATTTTTGCCTTTATTTTTCATTCTTGACGCTGCATTTTTAGGGATCTCCTGGGCAAATTATTTGGGCTGGCCATGGAGTTACTCCAGTTTGTTCATCTGATGTTCATAAAATAGGGATGTAAAACCTGCAGAGGTGATTTGTGTTCCTCCTGTGGAAAGCAGGGATTTCTGTGGTGTTGAATGAGATGAAAAATCCTCCCAGATCTTCGGAGGCTCTATCAGCCAATATAAAAACATCAATTTCAGCGGAGAATTGCGTGTTCCAATCGAATGAAAGGCTGCGGTTTGTTGAAAAGGGATTTATCGGGCCTGAATATATTTTCTCTGGCCAAGAGAGGAAGCCCCACGTGGAAGCCGTGGAAGCCGGGAGAAAGGATTTTCTTTTCTTTCTTTTTCTTTTCAGCTGGCTCTGATTAGGTGCCTAATGACTGTCGCCATTCTCTGGTCAATCTGCTGTAATTCGATATTAGTGGAGAAATAAGGCACCTTTTTCCTCAGCCTTTGAAGATGGAAATGAGGGAAATGAGCCTTCTTCACCTCTTTTCTTTCACCTGGGGATTTTTTTTTGTTGGTGGTTGGGTGTTTTTCCTCGGGAGATGAGCTCTCTTCGGAAGGATTAATCTGAAAGGAAATCTCTGTGTGATCAAAGCCCTCCAAATTACATTTATTACTCGTTCTCCTGGGTTTTTGAGTAGGAACTCTGCTGCAGTACCTGATATTTTCTGTTCTGGACCCCTTTGGGGGAAATTCACGGCGATCTGCTCTGCCAGGGGTTTGCTCATATTAATTTAATTGTCATGTTGGTGTTGTAGATGCTAATTTTGGCTCTCTGCTGTTGTGTTCATGCACGTAACAGACCTGGGTGGCTTGTGAAGATGAATATAAATTGAAGATGAATATCAATTCATTTTCTGGCACAGCTGGGCCAAGCTGCTCGCTGCTGGCTGACTCTGCACCGACTGGGATATAAACCCTCCAGAATTCCCCAGGGATCAGACAAAATAAAGCTCCCAGTGTTGATTTTAGTGATGTAGGATCGCGGTAGGGGCACATCCTGGAGGAGCAGATCTCTCGGGATGGTTCAGGAGGGGCTGCTCTGTTCCCTGTGTTTTTCCCAAGGAAGGCAGGGCCATCCTCCAGCCTTGTCCTTTACCCCCTGCTCTTTTCCTCTTTTTTCTGCCTTGAAAATCCTTCCTGGGCGTGTCTCTGGGATAAAGTTGCCCTGATGCCTGAGCAGAGGCTCCCTAGAGCAGAGGCCAGCCAGGATTCAGAGAATAAAATGGGGATTTATTGCAGGGCCTTCAATAGGGACACCTCGGGCACTCAGAGCCTCTCCGGGAGAGGCCACAGCCAAGATGGACCCCGGGGCACCAGTTTGCTACACTTGGATCAGTTTGGATCCATTCCCAGCTCAGGGTTCATTCTCCAATTCCAATTGCAGGGGATGATGGAATTGAGCCCAAGTCTGTCCCCCCTTTTAGAGGCTCCGTTTGCATCTTTGGGGGCCTGGGCCAACGAGGTGTCCTTGAGTGCAGCCTGGAGAGGATTTGTTGTGTCTGAGCAGGATGGGAGAACAGGAGCTCCCAGCGCGTGGGGAGTGGGAGAGTTCCACACTAAAGCAGGGCAGGGGCTGGGAAATAGAAAAGCTCAATCTTAAGGCATCAGCTCCTTCAAGGGTGTCCAGAATCGCTGTAGGGCCGAGCTGCAGTAGGGGGGCTCTGTGTGCTGCCAGTTCCTTTTCCCCATCATTCCTCAACCAAAAAAAGCAGATTTTTAGGAAAATGGCTGTTTGTTTTCATGCTTCCTGAGCGTGCTTTACCTCATTTTTCCTCTCTTTCTTGCACGTGATCTAAAACCCTGAGCTGCTTTATCCTTCTCCCAAGAAAACCAGCAAATGGTTGGAATTCCATCACCCATTATTAATGCAGAAATAGGTGAAAACATTTTCTTTTCAGCTTAAATACAAAAGGCTGAGCACTGGGGTTCAACCATCTGTGTTTTCCTAGAGGTGCAGTCAAGTGAAATCTCCCCAGGCCTTGCTCTGCCGGGGAAATGGGGCTGACCTGTGACTGTGCAGCCAGAAACAAATTCCCCTGGTGTTTTTAGATGAGAAGTAGCAGGAGGAGAACGATTCTCGGCATCAAGAGATGGAAATGCTCTGCACCGAGCTCTGCCTTTCAGTCCCTTTCCTCACCAAGAGCCTTTCTTTGCTCAGCTGCTGAATTCTGCAGCTCCTTTATTTTCACCCTGCTTTTATTCTTGAGGCCTCTCCATCCACCTGATGACATTGGGCAGGTTTTTTAACCCCCTAATGTTGTTTATTTTGCAGGCACTCCCCGAGGGGCAGACGGCGTCCTGGGACACGGCCAAGGAGGACGAGAACCGCAACAAGAACAGATACGGGAACATAATCTCCTGTAGGTGTAAATTCACATTGAACTGGGCTTTCTGTGGGGTTTCACGTGGGTGCTCTGTGTCTGAGAAGCTCACCAGGAGCTGAGCATTCCGTGGTTCACTCTGTTTGTTGCAGGCTTTATTCCTGAGGATTTCTTTTATTCCATGTTTTTTAATCATTATTTTACATCACTCCATGGCGTTACACATTCTCCACCTGCCTTGCTCTCTGCTTCAAGTTTGCAGCTTCACGGCTCAATAATTTTGTCATTTTTGATGTGCTGGTGTCCATTTTCTGTCTGTTTTTGCTACAAAACCCAGAGCTTCCAGTGCCACAAAGGGAGAACAAAAGAGCTGCAGACAGGTCAGGTTTTAGTTTTGGTTCTGAGGTCAGCTGTTTTAGCTGTGGCTCCCAGGTGAGGTTTTTAGCTGTGGCTCCCAGGTCAGATTTTCTCTTTCCTTTGCTCAGCAGCCAGTGGAGCAGTCCCTGCCTGTCCCTAGAGAGCTGAAGTGTGGGACAGGCTGAACTTCTGCCTCAGATCATGGCAAAACAACTAAAAATAAACTAAAACTTCTTGGTTTACTTTTTTCAGTGATCAGTTCTGTTGGTGTTATAGGAATATCGATGCTGCAGGGCAGAAAGGCTCCATAAAACCCTTCAGGTCAGCTTAATTCTCCAAACAGGACTAAAATCCCCTTCCTGGTTTTTATCAGATATTTGTGAAGCTCTTCCAAAGTTCCTCTCCAAGGCTGAGCTTTCCACGAGCTCACCAGTGTTTCGTTATTCCTGATAACGACTGGGCAGAGGAGGTGTGAGAATTAATTCCTTTCAAGGGCTCCTGAGCTGCGTCAAGTTGGAGGAGCCAGGCTTGAGACCGTCAGAAGGAGAAATCAGAATATAAATGAACGCGCCATAGATTTTTTCGTGACTGGGAAAATCCATAGAATGCTCCGAGAGCAGAATTAAGTCGTGCTGATATTATTCCGTACTGTATTTTTTTTTTCCTTGGGTTAAAAAATTTATTTCCTGGAGAACAACTAGATTTTACTAAAGAATTAAAAAAAAAAAAAACACCGAGAAAAAAACCACCAAAAAACCCCACAAAAACCAAAACAATAGCAACAAAAACCAAACAAAAAACCAAACCAAAAACCAAAAAACAGTTTTTCCGTAAAGAAACCTGACCTCACACATAACTGCTCCTCTCTTTGAAGCCTCGAAATAAATGATTCGTGTGACGCTTTTGGGGAATGACACAGAACAGCTCAGTTCAGGGACCCCGCGGGAAAGATGAAGGGATCTGGAAATGAAGATTGAAGTTTGTGAGCCCTGGTGTGATCCCGGCTGGCTTTGTGCTGGTTCTGAGCAGCTCACCGAGTTCACCAGGGGTTTTTATCCCTGTGGAAAATGGAATTGACAGTGCTGGAATATCACAATTAGCACAGAACTTGTGTCCCTTCATTTCAACTCCACCTTGCTGGGATCTTCCTGTGGCAAAGAGAGACCTCCAGACAGGCTCTATTTACCTGTCTGTGCAATTAACCTCAATTAAATCAATCTAAGACAGATGAATCATCAGCTGGATTGACAATGGAAGTGCCATGGTGTGATGCGAGGAAGAAAATACGGAAGATTTGTTTCTCTGTAGGATTTTGAGGAAGCACAATTCAGCAGTGGAAGTGCCACGGTGTGATACGAGGAAGGAAATATAGAAGATTTTGGTTTTCTGTAGGATTTTGAGGAAGCACAGTTCAAAAGTAGAGGTGCCACAGTGTGATAGGAGGAAGGAAATGTGGAAGATTTTGTTTCTCTGTAGGATTTTGAGGAAGCACAATTCAAATTGGAAGTGCCACAGTGCAATACGAGGAAGGAAATGCAAAGATTTTGTTTATCGGATTTTGAGGAAGCACAATTCAAATTGGAAATGCCACGGTGTGATACGAGGAAATGGGAAGATTTTGTTTCTCTGTAGGATTTTGAGGATGCACAATTCAGCAATGGAAGTGCCAGGGTGTGATACGAGGAAGGAAACGCGAAGATTTTGGTTTTCTGTAGGATTTTGAGGACGCACAGCTCAAATTAGAAATGCCACAGTGTGATATGAGGAAGGAAACGGAAGATTTTGTTTCTCTGTCGGATTTTGAGGAAGCACAATTGAAAATTGGAAGTGCCACGGTGTGATAGGAGGAAGGAAATGTGGAAGATTTTGTTTCTCTGTAGGATTTTGAGGAAGCACAATTCAAATTGGAAGTTCCACAGTATGATACAAGGAAGGAAATCCAAAGATTTTCGTTTTCTGTAGGATTTTGAGGAAGCACAATTCAAATTGGAAATGCCACGGTGTGATACGAGGAAATGGGAAGATTTTGTTTCTCTGTAGGATTTTGAGGATGCACAATTCAGCAATGGAAGTGCCAGGGTGTGATACGAGGAAGGAAACGCGAAGATTTTGGTTTTCTGTAGGATTTTGAGGACGCACAGCTCAAATTAGAAATGCCACAGTGTGATATGAGGAAGGAAACGGAAGATTTTGTTTCTCTGTCGGATTTTGAGGAAGCACAATTGAAAATTGGAAGTGCCACGGTGTGATAGGAGGAAGGAAATGTGGAAGATTTTGTTTCTCTGTAGGATTTTGAGGAAGCACAATTCAAATTGGAAGTTCCACAGTATGATACAAGGAAGGAAATGCAAAGATTTTATTTCTCTGTAGGATTTTGAGGAAGCACAATTGAAAAGTGGAAGTGCCATGGTGTGATAGGAGGAAGGAAATGTGGAAGATTTTGTTTCTCTGTAGGATTTTGAGAAAGCACAATTCAGCAGTGGAAGTGCCACGGTGTGATACGAGGAAGGAAACACGAAGATTTTGGTTTTCTGTAGGATTTTGAGGAAGCACGATTGAAAAGCGGAGGTGAAAAGAGGCAAAACTGCAGAAAAGCCTCCAGCTTGTTTGTGCTGAAGGTGATCAGGAAGAAAACCTTGAACTCCGAGTGAAGTGTGAGGAGTTCAGGAAGGGAAATCAGGGGAGATAAATGGGATGTTACCGGAAGGGAAGGCGCTCACAAAGACAAATTGTCGGCTAACGAAGAGCGACGGGAGCCTTGCAGCTCGAAATACAAATCCGGCAGCAGCCGGAGAGGAGGTGATGAACTCGAACGGGGAATGCAAAATGTAATCAGAGCTCAGGAAGGAGAATCTGCGCGGGGTGAGGAGTCAGAAAAGCAGCTCAGGTTTGAGGATTCTTGGGAAAGATTTCGGATTGGGGCTGAGAGGGTGGAGTGGGATTTTTTCTCTTTGAATAGATAGCAGAACAAAGAGTTTGAGGAGGAGATAAGGGCTCTTTGAAAAAGGAGAATTTAGAAATACACAGCAGGGATATCGAGAAGGGAGAAGGATGCCTGAGGAAGGAGCATCTCGTTCATCTTTTTCCAGCAGTTCTGGGCTGAATTTCTTCAGCTTTCTGGGTTTCTCCGGTGCCTGGTGGGAACCCTGACAGAAATTCAGAGCTGTGGAGTGTTCAGGCGGCCAAACTCGCGTGAGACAAATCCAAACGAGACGTGGGGAAATCGCTTCAAGCGATCGCTAATGGGAATTTTGACAGGAGCTGGAAGCGGTAACAATTCTGAGCTAAAATTGGAGAAATTCAGTGCAATTCCTGTCATTTCTGAAGTCTGTTTTAAGACCAATTTTCAGACAAAGTGCTCTTCGTATAAACTCAGAGTTCTGCTAACTTGCACAAGGACTGTAGTAAACAGGGAGAAATAAAATTATTTACACATTTCGTGAAGATTTTTCTGTTTTTCTGCAGTCCTGAATACAATGGGTTTTTTTCTGTTTCTCCCTCCGTTTTTAACATTTCTCAGAATCCATTTGTAGCACACAGGGATGTGATTTTTGATAAATTTAGCGAAGAGTCGGGCAACACTTTCATTTCAGCCTGCCAGGAATGCTGTGTCCTTGGCTAGAGGAGGCCAGTGGATAAAGAGAAGAATCAGAAATAAGTTTTAACCATTGGGAGAAGATATAATAAAGTCATTTTCTGCCCTTTAAATAGCTCTTTAAAGTCTGTAGGCAAAAAAAACCCCCTAAGTACAAGATTCTTACTACTAAGTGCATAATAATTTGCTTTTTCTTTTTTTTTTTTTTTTTTTAAGTCAAATCCTAAAGTTTTTTTGTGGAAAAAAAGAGATTTACGAGGGAACTTTATGAACTTTTATCCAGACTGTGCTCCTAAACTTCTGAGCAAGGTTAAAGACACCATTAAGACATCATTAATATTTCGTGTGCTTCGCATATACACAGATTTTTTTTTTCACTGTTCTCACTTGTAAGAGCAATAAATCTCCCTCAGGAATTAATCTCATTTTAGTAAAATATGCAATGATACATTTCAAATTCTGTCCTCTGAAAGCAAAGTTCAGCTTAAAGCATTTTTCATTTGGTCCCAAAATATGATCGGAGCTGAATGTCTCCTTTAAAACAAAAAAGGCATTAATCTTCAGTTAGATTTCTTCATCCTTTATGGTTTTTTCCCGTATTTGGCTTTAAAAAAAAGGGGAGGAAGGAAAACAAATCAACACTTTTTTACACCTACAGAGCATCTTTTCCTTGGCCATAATTACCCATAATTGCCTGAAATTGTGGACCTGCTTCCCAGGGCTCCCCTGCTCAGCTCCCTCAGGATTTATTCATCCTTCCCGGTTTAACTCTGTCCAAAGAGGGGCTCAAAAGCTGAAATTTCATTTTGGTGTTTGGCTTCACTAAAGGAAGAGAGGCAGGTGCTTCCCCAGGGTTCTGAGAGCCCTGCACAGCCCTTGCTGTGTCCCCGGGACAAAACAACCCCGAGATCCTTTTCCCCTTCCCTGGGGGCAGTTTTGGGCTCATCCTTTTTAGTTCTATTGTTGCAAAGAGTTGAGATTCCCATATTGGGGTTCTCATGGGAGTCAATAAATTAAGTTTTTCTCCCAAGTGTTTCCTCCAGGATTTGTTTCTCTTTCCTCTTGNTGCCCGAGGTGTCCCTATTGAAGGCCCTGCAATAAATCCCCATTTTATTCTCTCAATCCTGTCTGCCCTCTGCTCTAGGCAGCCTCTCCAAGGCATCACTGGGGGCTCCTAACAATGCCTGGAATTGCAGGTGTGAAATTGTCTGGGAGTTTCCCCGTATTTCACCCACGTGTCCAGTTTAATCAGCTCTTTTTCTGTGTGAATTACTCCGAGTATAAATTTTTTTGTTGTCTGTCCAAGCACCTGAGTTACTGCAGCTCCCCGTGCAGTTGCCTTGAGTGCAGGTAATTGGGAACATCAGCACTCGCAGAATTATTCCCCCTCGCCCGTGCCTGCAAAGGTTCTATTTATTAATACAAATAGAGCAGAGCCTTTGATGGATTCACCTGCAGAACCTTCCTGGAATGGAAATGTGGGGTTTGATAAACACGGCGACATGGTTGTTTTTTTTTTTTTTTTTTTTGAGGTGTGTAAATCTTACCCGAAGAATGAGCAGAGTGGAATTGTTCCTTTACATATCTGAATTAATATTTAATACCTACCCGAGTCTTGGTTTTCAGAACTGCTCGCACATCCGTCTTCACAATTATTATCTGATCCTGCATTTAATTAAGACATGACTAAACCCCTTTTGACTGAGTTACTGCCGAACCACACCTCATATTTTTACGTTTCATCGCTGTGATTCTTTTTAATTGAACGTAAATCACGTTGGGCCCGTGTCTTGCAAAGAGCTGCAAACCATTAACGCCGCTCTGCAGAGCCGGCAGGGAGGAAATAAACTTAATGGACTCGAGATGATACTTCTTTTAAAAAATCATTTAAAAACGAGCGCAGCGTGGCCAGCAGCGACCCCCGTAACCCGGTGGCCTCTGCGGAGCTGCTGGCCCTTAGAAGCAGCTCTGCTGTTAATTGCCCACCCGTGCTGGGCTTGCCAGAGCAAATCTCATCAGCAGCCGGGCTCTGGAGCATCTCCCGTGGCAGAGCCCAGCTCCAGCTGGTCCAGGGAAAGATCAAAATCTTCCCCCGGTGGAAAACCGCGACATAATCTGCCCGCTGGGGTGGTTCCTTTCTGCGCCTGAGCTCTGGAGCGTGCTGGGAGATGAAAGGATTGATCTCTGCTGCTTTATTGCCTCATCTAAAGTAACTTTGAATCGCCTCAAAAAGATGAATATTTCTGATTTTGTTGGGTTTTTTCGATGCCGTTTTGCTGCCGTGAGTTCTGTGGGTTGCACAGAGGAATGTTGCTCTGATTTAATTTGTATTTGCTTCCACTTCCTGGGTTTTTCCATTTCTTATTTGCGGGGTTTCAATGCCATTTTATCCTCCTTAATCTGTGCCGTGATCTATTTAATTATGTCCCGGTCTTGTCAGTTCTGGTTCTTGCCTCGGTTTCCACAGATCAGATGAAGCCAAGGGAGTTGGTAGTTTAGGAGCAGGAAAATTGCTTTTTTCCCATGGAGTTACACCCTGCAAAGATCTGTCCCAAAACTCCCAAACCAGGCGACATTTGTGACCAATCTCCAATCTCCATAAGGATTATGGTGACAGCGGTGAATTTAGTGAACAGAGCATGGCCAACTTAAGGATCTAAACATTCCATCTTCAGCACAAAACAAGGACCTTTTAGGAATAGTTGTGATATTATTCCATTTATTATTATTGTAAGTTTTCCATTGTGATGTTATTCTGTTGATTATTATTGTAAATTTTCAATTATTCCGTTACCACGGTGGGATTTTTGAGGCCAGCACTTTGCGTGTCCCTTCCATCTCCAGGAATTCTGTAACTCTGACACCACACTCATTCC